>JAIFOV010000760.1:0-23558 GCA_020654155.1 Novius pumilus
GAGAAAGAATCAATAAAAAAATTTATTTCGATTCCAGATTGAGACTGTAAACTTAAATAACTGGCTAATTGCCGCCCCAATATCTTGCCGCCCGGGCAATGCCCTACATGCCCCTAGATCCGGCTCTGCCTAATGACAGTTAGGGCCCTTTCATATTAGGATTCGTGAATCGGATTCTCGTAGCCCAGATTCTAATGTTACGTTGCAGCAAATGGAGCCTTTCAGATTACGATTCCGATTCTTTATAGCTTTGGGATTCTTTATTGCTCGGTTGACACGTTCTTGTGTTTTTTGCTCCGGTAGCCGAATTCAAAGTTTACGTTAGAACAAATTAACCTTTTCACATTAGGATTCAGATTCTTTATGAGCTTTCGATTCAAAAACATTTCGTCGATCGGTGTTTTCGGTCGCCGGAATTCTTTACGAGCGGAATAACCAAAACACATATGTGTTAAGTAATTTAATCCCGACTTGTTCTTCACGTTTGTTCCTGTGTCTGTCATCAGAACATTGGAGATATGCCCTCAGCAAGGGATGAGTTATATTATTTTTCCAAACAGGTTTTGGGGTTGTTTTTGCTTGTGATTCAAACTACTTCGGCACGGTAAAGACACGAAGGACCAGAGAGTTTTTTGTGGATACTCACAAACCAATAACGATGAAACCAAGTGCTGGTAACAATGTTTAATCTAACAAAATGAATCGTTCGTGCACAGCGAACTTCTAGGTACTACCGTTCCTGTCGACGGTCTGTTAACAACTGTTGATAAAAATAGTACCTGCGTTCTCCTTCCCTTCAAAGGGTAGTCGAACGATAGGGTTTTACAATAGACGTGAATAATGCGTGAACATGCCGCCCGCGTTGAAACCAAGAGGTTTCAAAAAAAAAAAAAAAAATAAATACATAAATAAAGAAATGGAAAAAATACATAAATGCGTATAAACAAATGAAACATATTAATGAATAATTATAAACCAAAAAATAAATGAATAAAATTACATGTTAACTGGCAATATACAAAGTTTTGACACTGCGCGTTTGATCACTGTGTGGTTGGATAACCGGACGGAAACTACCCGAACTATGTCATCACTTCCTAAGTGTACCTCGACGATTCGCCCTAACTGCCACTTGAATGGGGGAACATTGTCTTCTTTCACGATTACGAGAGCATCCTTTTGGTACAAATCTTTCGTTTGATTGGTTTTCCATTTATTACGGCCTTGCAATTCTGCGATATATTCTTTGGTCCACCTTCCCCAGAAATGTTGAGTCATTTTTTGCACCCTTTCGTAGTGACTTAACCGATTTGGCGACGTCATGGTGAGATCGGCTTCTGGATAGGACGTCATAGCACGTCCAATGAGAAAGTGTGCGGGGGTTAAAGGAGAAAAATCATTGGGATCTGTGGATAAGGAAGACAATGGCCGTGAATTCAAAATGGCTTCCACCTGGGTTAAAAATGTATACAGTTGATCGTACGATAAATGTGAGTCTCCAACGATTCTATGAATATGATTTTTCACCGATTTTACCCCAGCTTCCCATAGACCTCCGAAGTGAGGCGAACGTGGAGGGATAAAATGCCAATGAATACCCCGTGTGGTGTTAAACTCCTGAATATTTTTGACACTTGTGTCATCGTTCAGAAATGACTTTAACTCTGACGCAGCTCCAACAAAATTTGTTCCATTGTCGGAATAAATATTTCTCGGTTTGCCTCTACGGGAAATGAATCTCTTCAATGCAGCTAAGAATGATTCTGTAGTCAATGAAGATACCAACTCTAGATGAATTGCCTTCATAACGAAACATATGAACAAACAGATATACGATTTTATGTATTTTGTGTTTCTAATTAAACTAGCCTTGATTAAATAAGGTCCTGCATAGTCTACCCCACAGTTGTAAAATGGGGGTGCAGGTTTAACCCTTCCTGATGGTAAGGATCCCATAATTGGATTAACAGTTCTTGGTTGCGCTCTAAAACATATTACGCACTGTCGCACGATTTTCCTTGACAGATTACGACCTGATATTGGCCAAAATTGTTCACGTAATGATGACAATAGCATGGTTGGCCCGCAATGTAGTAGGTCCAGATGATATTGCCTCGCGATTAACTGACTTAAATGATGGGAAGAGTCTAAAAGTATGGGGTACCTTTTGTTATAATTATACATGGATTTATTGATCCTGCCACCTACTCTTAGTAAACCATGTTCATCCAAGAATGGATTTAACGATAAAATTTTGCTTTTTATATAAACCTTCCACATTTTTAAACGTTCGATATCTGATGTAAAAGATTGATTTTGTGCACCTTTAATCAGAAAAATTGATGATATTTCTATTTCTCCAACCGTTAGTGGACCAATCGTTCTACCTTTACCTTTAATGTTATTTAAAAATCTGAAACAATACGCAAAGACTCGTTGCAGCTTGCGGTAAGAAGAGTAATTTAAAAAATTCAAAAAATTGTTACTTGTTTGCAATAAAACAAATTTATTAGATCGTTTTTCGAGATCTGTCGGCTCTATATCAAGACATATTGGAAGCGTACAGTTTTCGTTGAGCCAATGCGGTCCATGCCACCATAATTTTGATTTCATTATCTTGTTTGGCTCTAAACCGCGAGAAATTAAATCTGCGGGGTTTTCATGGGTGGATACATGAATCCAATTCTTTGATCTTGTAATTCGTTGAATTTCTGTAACTCTGTTAGCTACAAAGGTTTTCCATTTGTTTGAGTCAGATTTGATCCAACAATGTAATTGTTGAGTCAGTCCAAAAATATGCGTCTGAATAGTCTATGTTTAATGATGCCTTTACGTTTTCATAGAGTTCTGCTAGCAATAAGGCTGCACAAAGCTCTAGCCGTGGTAAGCTAATTGTTTTTAGAGGAGCTACTCGCGATTTGGCGCATAACAAAATTGTCTTGCATTCGTCTTCAGAGATGCTCCTTGAATAGATGCAAGCGCCGTAAGCTTTCTCTGACGCGTCGCAAAGCCATGCAGTTCTATTTTAGAATGAGGAGTAATTACATACCGGGAATACGTAAAGAATTGAATATTGACAATTGGTTTCGGAAAGTGATCCATTCATGTTGAAGAACACTGGGAATGGATTCGTCCCATGATAATTTGAGCGACCATATTTTTTGGATGATTAATTTTGGTATTAACGTCGACGGGCAGAGAAGTCCTAAAGGATCGAAAATCTGTGCTGCTACAGACAAAATGGTGCGCTTTGTTATACTTCTTTGATTATTGAAATCTCCAATGGAATAGCGGAGGTCGTCGGTCTGAGCATTCCACCACACTCCGAGTGTTTTCGTTGCGAGAGTATCAGACGGAATTTCTAACATAATTTGGTTCGAATTCGTATGATTTTTGAAAGAATTCTTTCATCATTTGACAACCACTTTCTTAATTCAAATCCCCTACTTGATAATATGGTTGTTATATCTTCTTTTAGTTGTATAACGTCTTCTATGGTATCACTACCTGTTAATAAATCGTCCACATAAAAATCTGAGGCTATTTTGGTGCATGCAATTGGGAATGATTCTTTGAATTTCAATGACAATTCTTTAAGGCATCTTATGGCCAAAAAAGGTGCCGACGCTGTCCCATATGTTACGGTATTTAACTGAAAGGTTTCGATTTTCTGAGTATTTTGGTTTCGCCATAAAATTAACTGAAATTTCCTTTGCTCGGGTTTTAGCAAAATTTGCCGATACATTTTTGCTATATCGGCACTAATCACGTATTTATATGATCTAAATCTCAGTAGAACAGAGAAGAGTGTTCCTTGGATTGTAGGTCCCACGGCTTGCAAATTATTTAAGGAAAAACCGAGCTCGTCTTGCACGAAGCGTCGAAAACCACCCGCAATTTTGTGGTTATACTGGATTCTTTAATGATTGCATGATGAGGCAAGTAGTATGTATTTCTACCAACTTTCGTTTCGTCGATTTTACTCATATGTCCCAAAGATTCATACGCTTCGATAAATTTAGTATATTCAGATTTGAGTAAATAATTACAGTTCAATTTCCTTTCAAGAGCGAGTAGCCTTGATAATGCAATATCACGTGATTCACCAAGCATTGTGGTTGGTTTTTTGAATGGAATGGACACTACAAATCTACCTTGTGTGTTGACTACTGTAGACTGAACGAAGTGTTGTTCACAAAATTCTTCTTCTTGATTGTAACTAATGGAATTAGGTGTAACAAAATTTTCAATTTCCCAAAATCTTTTTATCTCCTTATCAATTTGATTGCAAAATGTGTTCGTATTTGACGATATAAATGTATTTGTATTAGAACTTAACGATCCACCAAGTATCCATCCTAACAATGTTTTCTGGAGAACCGGTTTTTTATTACCTAAATGAATAGTGCCATTGCAGTGTATTTCCCAAAATATTTCAGCATTCAATAGTAAATCTATTGTATTTGTTTTATGGAAGTCTTTGTCGGCTAGTTTTATATTACTGGGGATGTTTAAGTACGTCCGGTTTAAGGTTCGTTTGGTACCGAACCTGTTATCTTGTCAAGAACCAGACAATTTATGGTTGTTCTATAGTTACTACTTTGAGATTGTAAAATAACAGTAGATTTGAACTTAATCATTGAACTTGTTTCATTGATCCCTTTGACGGAAATATCGATTTCATGCATTGGTGCATTCAATTTTTTACATAGATCCGTAGTGATAAAATTTGATTGAGATCCCATATCTAAAGGGCTCTCGCAATAACTGATTTACCATTATAGACTACTTTAACCTTTGCCGTTGATAATAACACTTGATGAGAAGCTGGCATTTTCGAATGATTGCAATTAGTTGCTTCAGTGACGCTAGTAGTCGGTTGCTCAGTTTCTACTTGATAGTCTCGATTTAAATGCAACAATGAATTGTGCCTTTTTTCGCAATATCTACAATTATGTTTGGAAGAACAGTTTTTGACAGAATGACCCTTTCGTAAACAATTAATGCATAAATGAAATTCTTTTGCCTTTGCTATCCGGGCATTTATATCTAGATCTAAAATGTGGTACAATAATAAATTAAATGGTTACCTGTACATATTGGGCATTTGTCTAACGATTGTTTAGTATGTTGAAAGGAATTTGATTTTGAAGAATGAGTCACGAATGATTTGATAGTTTTTGAGGATCGGTTTTCTGACGATTATTCACATCTATTGATTCCAGCAATTTGCATTGCCCATTCAGAAAGGCTACAAAATCTGCGATATAGGCGTTGCTATTGTTTAACGATTCCCAGTCTCTCGATGTTGTTTGATCCAATTTTGATTTTATTATGCAAATAATTAAGTTATTATATAACTCTTCGGGGTTTGCTGCGCTTTCCAGTGATTTAGTAATGCGTGAAACATTATCCGTTAACTCACGAAGAGAAGAAAATGATTCTTTGTTTATTTTTGAATATTCCATAATGATTGAAATAAATTTTGGATTAACTGGTTTTGTTGTCGAACCGTTCTTTTAATAATGCTATAGCAATATTGTAATTTTCATCTGAAATCGGCAGATGTTCGATTATTTTACTAGCACCACCTTTAAGACATGATTTTAAATAATAGAATTTCTCGACTGTGGAAATGTGTTGTTTCTCATGAACTAATGAATTAAATTAATTGAAAAATGATGTCTATTGGTCATATGCTCCATTAAACTTAGGCAATTCGATCGTCGGGAGTTTGATACTACTAATATTCGCTGTTTGATATGAATCGTTTTTCATTTGAGATATGGAATTACTTTGATAAATTCGAAATTTATCCAGAAAATTCTTAATTTCAAATTTGAGTGTGAAAAAGAAGAGTAAATTCATCAATTTCTGTATCTAGTTCGTCTATTTGCTCTTCATCTTCTCCCTGAAGCTCTAGTTGATACGTTAATTCAACATGTGATTGTTCAATTTTATAGTGTAACGTTTCCATCTGATTCAATCTCTGTTCCAGTTGTGTCAAACTACTAAGTGGTGGTGTTTGGTTCCCGGATGTAGCAGTTAAATTTTCAAAAAATGTTTTGGTTTTAGTGAACTTCGATTTAATAGCACGCTTTTCTGACTTTAATTTTGAATAATCGGCCATTGTATTTATTTCGAATCGCTTTAAGGAAAACAGAATTTAAGGTCAAGGTAAAATACTGGTAGGTTTGGATGATTATAAAGGAAAACACTTACTCAGTTAAACGTGACGTCAATTTGATGTTGTGTGATTCCAAGATTTGTTAAATGTCGAATGATGATGGAGATGATTCCAGGTATGTTGATGATGTCAAATTTGTTGCTGGTTATATGATTCTATATGTGTTGCTGGTTATCCGGCCCGAAGGACCAATGAGTTTTTTGTGGATACTCACAAACCAATAACGATGAAACCAAGTGCTGGTAACAATGTTTAATCTAACAAAATGAATCGTTCGTGCACAGCGAACTTCTAGGTACTACCGTTCCTGTCGACGGTCTGTTAACAACTGTTGATAAAAATAGTACCTGCGTTCTCCTTCCCTTAAAGGGTAGTCGAACGATAGGGTTTTACAATAGACGTGAATAATGCGTGAACAGGGGTATTGTAACAAACGGCGATAAAAAACTAAAAGTAGTTTAGCTGGTGATAGAAGGGTTCATTTAAGTGAAGATGAAAAACTATTTCACGAATCGGAATAACAATTTATTTTCGAAGTACAGGAGTAAATTACAACCTTTCAAAGGCGAGCGCAATGACCGAATGTCGGTCCGCAAAGAAGGGAATCTTTGTTCCCTAGCAGGGTACCGTTCTAAAACTGGGCGAACGTGACTATTTAGAAATTCCGAAATCGGGTAAATAGTGCCGACAATTGGTGCACAACTTACCCGATAAACGGACGCTACAGTAGATTTGGCAAAAATATTATTTGTCAGTTGCGAACGCTAACGGCAATGGAGAACACGTATTTCGATATTGACAAGTTCATTTCGTTAATTCACCTGCATCCTGTAATATGGGATACTAGTGACGGAGATTATTCGGACAGAATTAAAAAGAAAATGCGTGGGCGGCTGTTATGTTTCTCGATGTATGGTGACGAAGCGAAACGTGGGATGAACAAGAAAAACAAAATAGGTAAGTGAAATTATTAATTTTGTTACCGGGTAGTTCTGACGATGGAAGCGGCAACAAAGAAATCGTTAAGTCTTACCTCGATTGATGGTTAGGTTAGGTAAGTGGAACTTTCAAAAAGCCGACCGTGGGAGCGGTGGCACACGTCTACGCTTGGTTTCGCTGGCTTTTTCGCCTAGCGACATAAAAAAATTGGTGATTCCGGAAGGCCGGCAGGAGCGCTCGGCAAACGATAAAAAAATCAAAGTGTCGAAAGCCGGTCAACGGACACGGCAGAACGGAACGGGATCGGCACAGGACACTATGCACTCGTTGCAGGAAAAAGGAGAAAAAAGGCGATCGTTGCTCGTAAAATAAAACGTTCCGAATTCGAATGAATTTTCCTCCCGATCCGCTGCTCCTTTTATAGCCAGGGCTCCTTTGTAAAAATTAATGTAATAAAATTGACGAATTTCCGGGAACTCCACCCTGGGGTGAAGTATCGTGCCGGAAATAATTACTGTATTCTTACAATTTGCGTAGGAACTCCTCCCTGGCCATCTGTAGGATCTGTCTCCTGTTAATTTACAAAATAATCAACCTAGGGGTAACAATTTGAAAAATTAAGCTATAATTATTACATGTATTTAAAAAAACGTCGAAAACTTAAATTTGGGAAATCCCTGATGATTGTCATGGCAATGCATCGTCCTCCACGAAATAACGTGCAAAATAGTCACGCACCATTGTCGGAGCACCTCTACCAGGATGTTCAGAATTATTTTCTTCGTTGTTAGAAATGAGACCAGTACAATGTAGCGTTTCCTTTTGGAATAACCATCCCTAACACGCACAAAGTTGTGCAGTATTACACATGCTTTCACAATAGCAATGGCTAAATCCATTTTAAAATGCATCGGCCTATGGAAAATTCTCCATTTATTGCTTAATATGCCAAATGAACATTCTATCACTGTTCTTGCTCTTGACAGGCGATAATTGAAGATCCTTTTCTGATTGTCTAAATGTTTACCGCCGTATGGTCGTAACATTGAATTTGTAAGTGCAAAAGCTTCATCGCCTATTAGAACAAATGGCATCTTTATATCATTTTTGTCTGGCAAAAATTGCGCATTCAGTAAATCAAAGTCCCCGATTGTAGTTTTTATTGAAGTTCGAATTGTTAAAAATGGAGGAATCACTATTTTTTCCATAATCACCAATATCGACGTAAGTAAAGCAATTATTTGCGTCACAAAATTGCTAGCAATTGCAGAGAAAAATAATTCTTGTAATTATAATATAGTGATCCGCTATCTTGCGGCTGTACAATGCATACATGTTTCCCATCAGCTGCACCTATACAGTTGGGAAGTTGGTTAATTTTTAAATGTTTCAGAAATTTTCAACCACTTTTCTTCATTGGGCATGCACAAACATTCTTCTTTTAAGCAGTTCCATATGGCTTGACAAACTTGTTCTATTATACCACTAATGGTAGAAATGCCCATTCTATGGGTATAATGCAAATCAGTCATCGAACACCCAGTGGCAAGATATCTACAAATAAGAATGTAGTGATTATAAATTTTATTTTGTTTTTGTATTAGGACGAATGAATTTTTATCTATTCGAATTGATAAAAGTCGTATAATCTATTAACGAGTATTAATACCACTTCTTTTCCCCTCCAGCAAAAGAACTTCTGAAAAATGGAAGAGCCTACGAAATAGTTTTGCAAGAGAATTGGCGAAAAGAAAAACAGCCTTCAGGATCTGGACGAGCGTGGAGAAGTTATGTTCATTTTGAACAATTGTCTTTTTTATCCCAGAGCATGCGAAATGCCGAGTAAGTTTCCAATATACCGACATATATTTGCAATCTCTCCTTATACGACGTGAGAGTTGTGTATATAGAATTATGTTATAAAATTAATGTCTGCATTATTTTCATTTCTTTTGTACGAAAAGTCATTTTAAATTTTTTGTATTTAGGGTCCATTTAAACATATCGGACAATGAAGATGAAAATGAGGAGAATATGGATGTTTCATTCAATTCTGAACGTCCCACGAAGAGAAAAAGATGTGACCCCGGAGAACAATTGGCAAGTGTTTTGTCGGAAAATTTAAGAAGGAGACAAGAAAAAGAAGACGCCCTAGAAGCAGATCTGGACCGTCTTTTCTTCTTGTCACTTGTACCCGATTTTAAACAATTGCCAGAAGAAAGGAAATCGGCGGTTAAAATTGCTTTTATTCAGGCAATTGAATCGGGAAAATCCCTCCTACTACTCCCAATTTTCACTTTCCTCCCATGCCATATCCATATGTTTCTGCTGAGCAATACCCCTCTCCATACCTAAGAACTAGATTCGCGACGACAACCCATCTACGAGTACAAGCGACAAAAATTTAATTTAGAAAAAAGTGAATTTCTTTAAAATTAATAATTAATATTACATCATTCCTACTTATTGTTTTGCATTAATTTCTTATGTAATAAAAAGAAAATTCTATAAAGCATTGATTATCATTGGTTACATACCTTAATGTTACACACAGTCTTTCTTTGGGCGAAATGCATTTTCTGAACCGTGTGTCTTGCGTCTGAATAGGAATTCGTATTTTCTCAAGCAATTCTTCAAATGTAGACTGCGTCATGCGAAAGTAATTAAAAAATTTCGTCGAATCGTCCGTTAACTCTTTGAATAACAAAGCTATTGTACCTTTTTCATCACGCTCTTGATTTATTTTATGTACCCAAGTTTTCCTATTTCTTTTCTATTTTTCGTGAATAAATACCACAAACCTATCACTTCTAATTCATCCATGTTGCTCTTGTTAAAATCGAATAAGGAACGCAAATATGGGTATGGTATATTTCATAACGAGTGCGGAAAGTCGATGATTTCATGAGAGTGTCAGTTTGACGAACGAGGCGAAGCGAAGCGGAGCCGAGTGAGACTAGAACACAAACAATGAAATCTGACTTTCCACGAGTAATGAACGACATTTTCAGGCGACCACAAAAATGGTATTATATGATAATTACTTTCAGAACACACAATGAACGTTTCGACCCAAACAGAACTGAATAATTCAATCTACTGCGTCTAGATGGCGTTGTAGAAAATAATAGATAACTTCATTTGTTTATGTCATTTCGTACCTTCCTTTCAGATTTGTCAGCAATAATTTCCACGAGTTTAATATTTCTGGAGGGATATTTTTCACTTTGCATGTTATAAACGCGAATCGAATCAAGTTAAGCTCTTCGTTAATAATACGATATGTTCCGGTAACTCGTTGGCCTTATAAATATTCAATGGGATATACGAACTAAACTTTTCATTCACTTCTATCTACTTGGCGTTGTTTCATTTCGATGTCACCACTTTCCCGCACGGATCAAACTGGTTTTACCCGTGCGGGAATATTCCACACAGTTGCATGTAATTGTTAACTTTCTTCGACAGGTAGGCGTGGCGATATATACCACTTTCTGACGTGGTAGCCTGAAAAATAATTATATGAGAGCCGAGCGCGTTAAGTGGAACAATAATAAAAATAGAGTGGGGTAACGCAACGTCAACCGTTCGAAATTCAGAATCTGTAATATGAATATTCGTTTGTTTATTAAACAAATTTTATGGGAATCGGATTGAAGAATCCTAATGTGAAAGGGCCCTTAAACCAATTTAAGGAATCTAACATGTCATTAGCAAACGATGATAACAATAATAATAACAACAACAAAACAACAATGTGGTTTTTTTCCCTTTCGTTGTTATTCGATAAATAAATAAGAAATGGATTTAATCGATCATCGCATGAACAAATTTTCCAAATTTAAGAAGTTGTCATAAATGACAAACATGTGATGTTTTTTTCCCAGAAGGTACGTTCGGTTGAATATGACCAACATTTTATGGCGTATAAAATTAATTCGAAAGATTTAGGGTCGTTTTCTTTAATACGAATAGAAGACATTATTGGTCCATCTATGCACTTTAGAACAACCAGTTTTGGTAAAACCATGAAGTTGAATGCATAAGAGGCAACTCTTAGCTGAATTTGAAAAATTTTAAATAATTTTCGATTTTCAAATTACTTGTACATTATATTTTATTATCATCTATGTAGTTATAAATTATGGCTGAGAGTAGAAGATTCAATGAGGAAGGCTTGTTAGCTACACTTGGGAAAGTGATGTACCAACAAGTATGACACTCCAAGCACCAATCGATGGCACCTCGAGCCCTGCGTCGACAAGCGATGATTATAGGATCAATGATATATCAGGCTCCTTTTCCAAAGAACATATAGAAAATTCCGAGGACAAAAGACGGCAAGATCTGACATCGTTATTGGCTAGTTGGAATTTGGAAAATATTTTTTAAGTTTTTTCCTGTAAGTACGATTGATTATCATCAGAAATTTCATTTATTTCACTGAATTTTGGACTAATTTATGACAACAGGTTATTTAGAAAGAACCGATGAACTCACTTTCCACTCTTTGTCTCACATTTGAAAATTCTGTCAATTCAGGATGAAACGATCCATCCATATTCGTTTCCCACTATTGCACAAAATACCTAAGTTATCAAAGGCAACAAATATTTAACAAATCAATTAAAATTTTCACGAACTGTGAATTTTTATTTTCAGCGGAGAAAGTTTATGTGGACGTACTGAAGGTAATCAACCAACATCATATCGAAATGTTGTTAAGAGAATTCGATATGGGCACAAAAATCCTATTCGAGCATAAGTTAGATGAATGGCGACGTCACATTGAGATGCCCTTGACTTCTAATGAATCCGTCAGCAATTCTTCACTTCTGGTTAGTCTTTCTGATCCGCTGAGAGTCCATCGAAAGAAATTCGTTTTACACCATATTCGAAAAAACAGATTCAATCACAGAGGGATACATGCAATATCTCTTTGGATTGGATAAAACGAGAAATGGGAATATCTTGGTGGAATACTACAAGAGGTTCTCAAAGTTTGAGGATGAACAGAGATCTTCTCTTATTAACACGATTTCCCAGTTCTTCGAGGTAAATGGGTCCAGCATGTCATTGTCCACCAGTTACCGACTAGAAAGGGAAATTGTGGATCGTTTCTATCTGAGAAATTGGTGAACTAATCTTGTTTTATTAGAATTTAGTATAATTTAGATGTTCTTTCAGGAGTACTATCGTTGTGGAAAACGTGAAAGAATATACAACAAATTCCACAACTCAACCGCCGCATTCAGGACAGCAGTATCGAAAGATCTGAAAAGAACACCGCATTCCAACAAGAGTTTGTCAAAATTTACAAAAGATTTTGGTTAGAATGGACAAATGACAAATGTCTGACTGATAAAATATTCTATTTTAGTACCCCAAAAAGATTCTGAATCTTGTTTGCGAGCGCTGAAATATGATAATTTAACTGCAGATCAGTTCGAACAGTTGGAAGGCCTGCAGCGAAGCTCGATTACACAACATAAAAATTATGCTACATCATGGAGCTCTTACGAGACCTGGGGGCCTCGTCGACGCCCATGAGCCGAATACACTGGAAGAACTCCGCCGTAAAGTTCGAAGCCTAGAAGGGACGCTTGAGGCACTGAGACTCACTGCTACCCCTACCACCGGGACAATGAAGCCACGGACGATCAACCCCGCACGGGACGAGACGCCCGCTTTCCGCAGCAATCGGCCGCCACCCACTGCCTGCAGGTACTACCAGGGCCAACATTGGAACAAGGAATGCGCGAACCGACCCATTCAGCAGGTGGAAAACTAATAGGCGGCCGGTGCCATTCCTCTCGCCGACCGCGCTCCACCCTACAGTCTCGCCAACCCTTGCTGCATCAGCCACCGAGAACAACCCCACATCTGGGTCTTCCTGACTGGCCAGCTACGCCCCGCCCTCATCGACACGGGGCCCAGGTAAATCTCGTCAGCTCTCGGCTTGTACCCAAGGGACGAACACCGAGGACAGCGCTGTCGGCCAACTAACCACCATATCCGGCGAACACTTGACTTTGGCACGCACCGTCACCTTGCCACTGACCATCGAAGGGCATCAGAGCAAAGCCACGTTTGAAGTAGCAGAGCATGCGGCCGTCGACCTCGTTCTAATATAATATATAAGAGGTAACGACCGTGATCGGTGAACGTGAACGTATACAATGGATCAATCTAAACTCAGAAATGAATTAAAATGGCTGAATAAAGATGTCTTGTTGGATATACTGATGAATGGAGGCATCCCTGACAAGACGGCTGTAAGTGATACAGTGCGCAAATTTGTTGAAGGGCAGTTTGACAAAAATTCGGTGGGAGGTGAAACAACGAATGGATATAACCTCAAATCTGTGATCGAAACGGAACAGCTGAAGGCAAGAGTGAAAGTTATTAGAACGTATGGCGATATTGAAGGATGGACGGTAAGGAGTAAGTTGAAGATTGCTCCGGAAAAGACGGAGCTGTGCATTGTGAAGGGAGGGAGGAAGGATAGGGAGATAAATGTTAGTCTGGGAGGGGTCGAGGTTAGGTCAAAGCATCACTTCAAGTATTTGGGGGTGATGTTGGACGGAAGATTGTCGTATGTGGAGCATGTGAAGTACATCGTGGGGAGGGTGAACTCTAGAGTGGGAATGTTGGGTCGGGTCATGAGGAATGTGGGAGGACCGGGATTTATGAAGAGAAGATTTTATATGGGGTGGTGAACAGCATGCTGCTGTATGGGGCTCCGGTCTGGAAGTCAGTTTTGAAGTACTCGAAGTATAAGCGAATGTTGATCGGGAGTCAAAGGAAAGCTTTGCTGAGAGTGATCAGTGGATACCGTACGGTTTCCGCGGTTGCAGCACAAGTTGTCGCTGCGATACCGCCAATAGACCTGCTTGTTGGGGAGAGGTCTTTTCTGTTCACGGTGCCAAACAGCCGATTGCCCGGGGTGAAAAGGATGGCGCGGAAGAAAGTGGTGGAGAAGTGGCAGAGGCTATGGAACGGTGTGGAGGGGAAGTGGACTCGCGTCTTGGTCGGAGACTTGGTGGAATGGTGTGGGTGTCCTTTTCGGAGGACATCCTACTATTTCACACAGTTTCTGACCGGGCACGGTTCCTTCGGAACCGCGTCGAATCGGCAAGACAGGAACGGATCTTTGTTGGGTGTGTGGAATCGTGGATAGTCCTGAACACGTGGTGTGGGGGTGCCAAAGGTGGAGAATTGAGAGGGAGGCGGTGATGGCAGAGCTGGAGCTGGAACAACTTCCCCCTCCGTCTGCCATCATTGGATTTATGATCGGGGATGCGCGCAGGTGGGGTGTTGTGTACGAGTTTGTGTGCGGCATCATGAGAAGGAAGGAACGTGAGGATCGTAGGAGAGAGCAGGAGCGGGAACACGAAGTGACAGGACGAACAGTTGAAGCTGGGGAGGAGGATGAGGAGAGATCTTAGACCTGGGTTGGCTGCGTGGGGGCGGTTGAGGAAATGGACGCTATGCGTTCGGCCAACCTGCCCTCGTGATGCGCAGAGAATGTCCCTTGCCGAGTTGGGCATAACATCCGCCTGAGTCGGTGGGGGACACGTAGGGTTTTAGTGGGTAAACCTGGTTGACGGGTGTGCCCTGCGCCCATTCAGAAATGATGTCCTGGATGGGGTGGGGATGGTCGTCCTCAGGGAGTCTCACACTTCCCGGATGAGACAAAATTCCCGGGAGTAAGTGCGTAAAGCATTTCCCTACGTTAAAAAAAAAAAAAAAAAAAAAAAAAGAGTGAAAGTTGCAGAAGTGGAAATCTCAGCACTACGAAGGTTAGTAATTGAACTGGAACGTAATATCAGTCAAAATACCATAATTCATCTCTTTTCTGGAAATAGTAACTCACTAGGGAAAACAACATCAAGCGGTGTTGCCGGTGCTATACCGAAAATGCCAAAACCTGAGCAAACGATTCAAAGGCAACAGCCTCAACCAGCTACTAATGTAGATGATACCCCCAAGAGCTCTGACAATTTGCAGAAACCAGTAAAAGGTCATCACACCAGAAATAGACCCAATGTAATTGTTGGGAACTCGTTTGCTGAGTCAAAAAACGACAGATCGTTCGCTGCTGTAACTAAAAAGGCTTGGTTTCATGTGGGCTAAGTCCAAGTGGGGACCGATCCTTCGAAGATAGAAAATCACTTAAGGTCCAAGTTTCCAAACAGTTCATTCACCGTAGAACCACTATCTGAAAGAGATAACGCTCAAAGTATCTCTTTCAAAGTGAGTACAGACTTTGATATACTAGAACAAGTCAAAAACCCAGCAATATGGCCACAGGGTATCACGATCAAACGTTTCACCTTTTTTTGTGGACCAACCAACACTGTCAAACAAGGTTGTTCCTCTATCGATGGTTAACTTAAATATCAGAAGTGCAAGGAACAAGCTCTCCGAGCTCGGGCTATCGCTCCATTCTTTGAACTACCCCGAAGTGGTATGCCTCTCTGAAGATGAGATCAACTCAGTCATCTTAAATAACTACAACCTAGCCAGTTATTACTGCAGGAAAAGCAAAATCGTTGGAAAGGTTGCTGAGTCTGAAAAGGATGGAACTTAGAGATCAATCGTTTGAAGCAGCCGCCATTAAGTTGGTATTCAGCGGTTACAAAGTAAATATCCGCTGCCTCTATCGAAGCCCTGATGCTGATATGGATATTTTCTACTCCTGCTTGGAGGAGCTTATGATAAAATTTGGTGGCGGCCACTCGTTCTTTACTTCAATCTGGACATGATTTCCGGTGCAGAGGGGGGTAGGGAACTGCTGAACCTTTTTCAAGCCTACGGTTATCAAAAGAAGTGGCAGCCCTGTTGAAAACCGGTCTTAATTAGCCCCTCAAATTCGAGCTTCTGTAGAACAATGGTCGTAGTGAAGAAACCAAACGGCAAGCATCGCTTCTGCCTCGACTACCGGAACCTCAACGCCATTACGGTGACCGAAGCCTCCCCGTTGCCGAACATCGGCGACTGCCTCAGGGACCTCACCGCCCAAGTCTTCTCCATTCTCGACCTTTGTAATGGATATTGACAGATCCGGCTGGATCCCGGGAGTAGGAAATACACGGCCTTTGCGACGCCAGACGGTGCTCTATATCACTTCAACGTGGTGCCATTCGGCCTGAAAAATGCTCCTGCCACGTTCCAGAAATTCATGACACAGAAGGTCCTTGCAGGGTTAGACTTCGAGTCCGTCTACTTGGATCATGTAATCATTTACAGTAGCACCTATGAGGAACATCTGGTACACTTGCATCGGGTATTCGAGAGGATCAGCAACATGGACTGCGGTGTTCCCCGAGAAGTGCGTGTTTGGATCACAGAAATCAGGTACCTGGTCATGTGGGTGACAACTCAGGGCAACCGCCCCAGCTCGAGAGCCGTCAGCCAAGTCCTCAACTATCCAGCGCCGAACTCACAAGACTCTCCGCCAGTTCCTGGGTGTATTCGGATGGTTACCAAGTATATTCCGGACTTTGCCGCCGTCACCGCGCCGCTCACTGACCTACATAAATGCACAAGATGGCAACATGGCAACTTGCAATGATGAATTGAGTAGTGAACTCAATCGTCTAAAAAAAGAATATTTAGTTGAAATTATTGTGAATCGTCAAATCGTGAATTCCTCAAAATATTAACGTGGTGAAAACTTAAAAACCTTTATAGAAGGTGGAATGAACCCACCGGTTGTGAGAAACACACATTCTGGACAAAGTGAGGTTAGTCTCAATGAGTTTAAACATAAGTTTGAAATGACACAAATTCGATTGGAATGTTCGAATAGACTCATTGGAAGCTAGAGCGAACCATAAATCATCGAGAAACGATCATTAGTTTGTTGAAAATAACAAATAAAGGGTGAAAATCATGTTTCAACTGACAATGTCTCCTGCAATAATGTCAAAGATGAATCAGATGTTGCCATTGTTGACGAAAATTCAGGTCAAACTGAAATCACTAGAAATGTTGATCTGAAGAGCAATGTAGCTAATGTTGTAGCTAAAATCGATGAAGAAAATATACCTGAAGTTAAAGAAGTTCAAACTGGACAAAGTTAACTCTAACAAGAAGAAATTACAGAGACAAAAAAATCATTCTATAATTGGAGGCTCAGAAGAACTTGGTGACAGAACATTAAATGCTGTTCCAAAAAAGCTTTCCTTCATATAACTCGACTTGACCTACTACAAAGTACACTGAAGTAGAAGACTTCCTCAAAAATCATTTCCAGAGGCGAGATGCAGCGAAGAAAATTTATCTAAGTATCAGAGGAATATGCGTCTATAAAGCATCAGTTCACCTGAGTAACTTGGAAAAGGCGATGAACCCGAAAATGTGGCCACAAGGAACCTAGTGTCACAGTTTTTTCATCGCCAGAGAAGAAACCAGATGTAACATTTAAGCCGGATGTTTTATCCTTAAATTGCTGTTCACTAAATATTAATAAAATTGACTTTATAGTCCATGATTATATATCGGTTTATAAAAATTTGAAATTTTATGTTTTACAGAAACTTAGACACTTATGAGTCAGTTAAATCTTTTATATTTCCAGGTTTTCATAATGTAACAGCTACTCAAGGTTGGATAGCAAGGGGAGGCGTTGGAATCTGGGTAAGGGATGAAGTAGGTACAGTTGTAGAACCTATTGATCTCTCGCAATATTGTTTTGACAAGGATATTGAAATATGTGGTGTTCTCTGGAAACCGCATCAAAATGTAGAACAATTATCCTAACCTGCTATAGGTCACCGTCTGATAACTATCAGAATTTTTTTGTTTGTGTTGACTAATATTTTGGATACTCTGTATAAGCCGGGTACTACTATAATTCTCAATGGCGATTTTAATATTGATCCTTCAAGGGATGCGAAAAATTATGTAGCACTTAGTCAGTGTTTATTGAGTTACAATCTAGTTAATCTGGTGTCATCTCAACCAGAGGAAAAATATTTTGGACCACCTGTTTTGTAATTTTGAGAGTCAGGTGAGTGTAATGTATATGACAATCAAATATCAGATTATAGATCCATTCTTTTTGACTGTGGTGTTGCACAGAAGACTTGTGGACCCAACTATAGATACTCTAGAGATGTAAGTGAAGTTAATATATGTAGACTACGGGATGATCTTCTGGCCTGCATGACTGGAGCACTCTGGAACGTCAGAATGATCTAGATACAGCATTTGAAGAGTTTTACAACTCGTTTATCTTTTATTTTAATAAACGTATGCCATTAAAGGAGATTAAGGTTAAAACGGAAATATTGGGTGAACAAAGACTTAGGGATTCTAGTGACAACTTAAAATCTCTATACAGTTTAAGCAAAAAATATCCTATGCTTTCTGAACATTATAAAACAAAAGAAGATACACACCGAACTAGTTACAGAGGTTAGAAGTCATACTATCAGAATAAAATAATACAATCTGAGAATAAAACAAAGACAGCCTGGTCAGTGACCAAAGAACTAACTCAACATAGTAGTCGTAATGTGGGCATTGTATTGGAGGTTGATAATAATGTAATCCAAGAGCCTAAGAAGGTGGCCGATCACTTTGCATTGTGCTTTAGGGATTGTTGGCGCGTTCAGCGCCTCCTAGAAAAAGAGGTTATGATAATTCTATGTTGGTGAGGTTAGATATATATGTACGTCAAGAGAAATAAAGAGTATTCGAAACAGTTGGTATACAATAGTGGCGACGGATGGGATTCCAGGAAATGACTAAGGACTCAATTGAAAAAAAGTGGATCAGAAGACGGAGTTATTGAAAATACTGTGATGTCCCAAAATTCAGCCCAGGAATCTGTCAGTCGGGAAGTTCAAGGAAGGGACCGACTCCTGGTTACATTTTCAAATGAAGTTGAAAGATGAATTCAAATTATTCGAGATCCCAGATGATAAACAAAGTCTGGATTCTCATTCATGCGTTGGAAACTAGCGTGTATGGTAAGCTAGTAGATTTATGCAGTCCAGATATACCATCCCAGAAAACATTTGATGAATTAAGCAGAATACTCCTAGATTATTTTGAACCATCTCTAATAAGTATGCTGAAAGATACCGTTTCGCGACTCGATACCAAAATGAGAAAGAGTCGATCCAGGAGTATGGAGCCGAGCTCAAAAAGTTAACGATAAATCGCCATTTCCCGAAGGATTGGTTACAAGATGCATTAATAACGCAATTAATGGTAGGATGTCGGGATGAAGACCTGCGACTTTATCTAATCCACCACGAGCAATTTTTGTCGTTTGAGGCCGCAAAATCGGCAGCGGCATCATACCGGGAATCTACAAAAGCGGCCAATCTGAAGAAAAAGCAGAACATGGAGTTGGAACAAAACGAAGATAAAGCGGAGAATGTCAACGCATATTCACGTCAAAATTTTCAACCTACAATCAAAGGAGGTCAGTTGGGTGGAATTCTCAAACCAACAAAATGATCGGACGCAACCGGTGAATTCAATCGTTTCTGTTTCCGTTGCGGTGATCCAGGTCATTTAGCCACAATTTGCAAACATTTTCAGTCTACCTGTACACGGTGTAAGAAAGGACACCTATCGAAAGTTTGTCGGTCTACTACGATGCAAGTACCGCTTAACGATCAACCAAGGAAGAAGCGATGACTCGAAAGAAGGAAGTCAATGCCTACAACAAGGCAAACTTTGGGATTGTTTGCATACTGTAATGATTCTGATACTAAAATTTTGATGGAAATTGCTGTAAACGGTCAGACATTACAATTCGAGTTCGACTCAGGAGCCAGTACCTCCATTATTTCAAAATTCTATTCGATAAGTATTTTCCAGAACAAAAATTGTCTCCAACTAATGTTGTTTTAAAATCTGCATTTGGTAATGTAGCTCGTGCGTTAGGTAGTTTTCGATGTAATATTGTTTTCCAAAACAAAATGGCAAAGAACTTAGAACTGCTGGTGATCGATTGTGCGCATGGAGCAATCGCAGGACAGCCATGGTTACGAGCTTTAAAGATTATTGACAAGAAAAACAACGTAAATTTGCGCTTCAAAGAAGAAATGGAAATTCAGACAGTGCGATTGGAGGAATCCTTACATAATATTCTAGGAAATACCAAAATAATGTCTTCAGTGAAGGAATTGGTAAGGGTAAAAATTTCCAATGTTCGCTTAAGATAACTGAGAGGCAAAATCCAATTTATTTGAAAGCTAGAACACTACCTTTTGCCCTTCGCGATTTAGTAACGAAAGAATTGTTAAAACTAGAGTCTCAAGGAATTTTGGAACGTACGACAGTATCAGAATGAGGAACTCCTATAGTTCCGTCCTTCAATCAGGCAATAAGGTTAGAATCTGTGCTGATTACGAAAATGCGGTGAATACCAGAATCGTTGATGATATATACCCTATCACATATCGGCAGAAATTTGTTCAAAATTAAACGGAGGGGAAGTTATTTTGCAAATTAGACATTTCCCGAGCGTTTTGCACCTACCGGTGACGGAGGAAACAGCGGTAATCAAACAATAACAACTCACCTGGGTAATTTTAAAGTGAAACGATTATTTTTCGGAATAAAAAATGCACCTAGCATTTTCCAAGGTATATTGATCAACTATTGTCAATGTTACGGGGGTAAGCGTGTTTTTCGACGATATTAAAATTCAAGGAAAAGACGAAAAGAATTACTATACAGGTTGGATGGTGTCCTCCAAATTTTAGCAGAAAACGGTCTACGAGTCAATAAAGACAAATGTATTTTCATGTCTCCATCGATTAATTATCTAGGATTATTAATCGATAGTCGAGAATACATAAAACTAGCGAAAAAATTGACGCTATACTAAAGTGTGAAGAACCGAAGGACATCGGTCAATTGAAGAAGTTTTTAGGTTTGATAAATTTTTATGGAAAATTCATTCCACACTTGGCAACTAAATTAGAACCATTGCACGCCTTATTACGTTCGAAACGATTTATCTGGAATAAATCATGCCAATTGGCCTTCACCGAACTGAAGAAAAGAAATTGCTAGTGATCAGGTATTGGTACCTTTTAGCAGAAACTTACCTTTGATTTTATCTACTGATTATTCTGACTATGGTATTGGGCTGTTCTTTCCCACCGTTTTAACGATGGCTCAGAGCCCCAATTGCTTTCCTTTCAAGAACTTTAAACAAAACGGAACGCAAAGTATAGTACAATTGACAAGAGAGGCACTAGCCATCGTATGGGGTGTGCAAAAAATTTTACAATTATGTTTTCGGAAAAAAATTCCTACTAGTATGCGATAATCAAGCACTGGCTCAGATCATGCATCCAACGAAGAGTATACCGGCCCTATGCAAGCAGTAGAATGATGCACTATGCAATTACATTATCGGCCTTTGATTACGAGGAAATACAACACAGAAATCTGAAAACAACGCTGCGGCAGACTTTTTGTTCGCGTTTCCGTATACAAAATCACCAAATATGGAAGAAGACATTCACTCGATTTTCAAATAGAAGTCATGAATGCTGTGTCAGCACTTTCGTACGATAAACTTAGAGAAAATGGTACGTGATGATGAAACTAGAAACAAATAATGAATTTAAAAGTGGAAATACCGATATCAACTACGATCTCGTAGGCGGCCTACTAGTAAGAGGAGAACGGGTAAGTGATTCCGAAAAATTTGCAACGAAGTTCTTAACGAGTTGCATTTGGGACATCTGGGAAGTTGTCGAATGAAAAATTAGCGAGATCTTATGTATTTTGGAAAAATATCGACAGAGACATTGAAGAAATGGCAAAACAATGTAAAACATGTTGTGAAAAAGCTCAGCACCTTCAAAAGTGTTTCATCCTTAGAGGAACAACCAGGACAACCCTGGCACCGTCTGCATCGATTTCGCAGATATCAACGGAAAGCATTATTTATTGTTAGTAGATTCTTATACAAAATGGCTCGAGAAGTACATCAGTATCATCTACTTCAGCGACAGCAACTTTACCTGTGCTAAGAGAAATATTCGCTCGTTTTGGTTTACCACGAATATTAGTATCCGACAACGGACCACCTTTTCATGGGCAAGAATTTGAAGAGTTTATACAAATGAATGGAATCCGACATGTTTTCACGCCTCCGTATCATCCCAGTTCGAACGGTCAAGTCGAAAGATATGTAAGGACCTTCAAAAGAGGCAATGAAAGCCGAATCTGATTCATCGATAGATCTACGTTCCAAAATAGCTCGCTTCCTTTTGGCGTCCGTAGAGCTCTAATACGGCCACAGGATTCAGCCCAGCCGAACTACTTTTGGGTCATAACATTAGATCCCGTTTAGATTTACTCACATACAAACCTATTCCGGAAAAAAACGAATTTTCGGCAAAACCGAAAATATTTTATTCTAATACGCCAGTTTTTATCAGAGATTACCTCCATCTAAAGACAAATGGAAGGAAGGCGTTTTACAAAAAAATACTGGAAATTTAACACATATTATAAAACCAAAGAACGGCGGATCAACAATTGTACGTCATTCTGACCAATTACGTTCTGCTGAAGCATTGGGAAAATCAATGGTCGTTTCAGAAACTGCAGGAGAAGAGGCAATTAAGAATTAAAGAGTCAAGAGGGTAACAAACGACCTACCGATTCTCCAGCGTATGCCAGCGTATTAAGCAACACCAGAATCTGCATGCTTTCTGAACATTTCAAAGAAAACGCGTCGTTTAATCGAAAGAAATATAGGGATAAATGCTTATATTCAATAAAATAATACAATCTTTAAGACAAAGTTGGCAGCCTTCAGTGACCTCTAGAGAAAACTCGTTATGATAATTCTATGTTGGTGAGTTGATAATAATGTAATCAAGAGCCTAAGAGGTGGCTGATCACTTTGCATTGTGCTTTAGAGATGCACCTCTTAATGTAATCAGAAAAATTGCCCCAAATAATCTGTCTGATAATTGCATCCCACGGAATAATGCGACCATGTTCTTGAAACCAGCTGCACTAGATGATATTAGATACATAATCACCAAAAACTTAAAAATAAGAAAACCATGGGTCCTGACGGTGTATCATGCTTTTAATCAAGCGAGTGGCTCAGGCTTTGTATGATCCTCTTGCATACCTTGTCAATTTGTCGTTTGGAGCTGGAAAATATCCGTCAGCACTGAAAATGAGTTGTGTTGTACCAATACATAAAAAGGTAATAAACAAAATGTAGACAATTACCGGCCCATCACACTGGCACCTTGCTTTAGCAAGATATTCGAATACTGTTTCTTAGCCCGACTGGAAAGCTTCTTACAGAAGCACAAAATAATAACCGGAAATCAACATAGATTCCAAAATCCAAGTCAACCTCCACAGCTTTCGAGTCCTTCTATAGGAATCTGGTTAGATGCATTGAGGACGGTGAGTGCCC
>JAIFOV010000289.1:0-23509 GCA_020654155.1 Novius pumilus
AGATAGAACCTTGGACAATTTCAAGGACATGTTATCAACAAACGGCAGCGTAACAAACATTTTTTCTTTTGTAGCAATTACATCCCCATTTACAGGTTCACAATCTTTAATTTTAACCCTTGATATGTTATTAAACATTCTCCTAATCAGCAATCTTGGATATCCGTTCTTTAGAAGAATATTTTCCAATCTATTAATGGAATCCTGCCTTCTGTCCTCATGAGATATATCGTAAACTCTTCTCTTCATTTCCATAACAAAATTCATCTTCACCTTGAAAGAATGATACGACCGATAATTGATAAACCTACCAGAACTTGATGGTTTCACGAACCAATCCGTGATCACTTTATTCTCATCCGTTCGAATCACCAAACTGTCCAGAAAAGGAACCGCACGATCTACCTCCTCCTCACATGTAAAAGCTATGACATCCTTATATACTTCATTGAACCTACCCAATATATCATCCACCTTACCACAAGGGACAGCACAAATAATATCATCTACATACTGGAAAATAAACGGAAAAGAATAATCTAAACTATCGTGAACCGTCTTAATGATTTCCGTCATAACTATGTTCGCAAGAATTGGGCTGAGATTACTACCCATCGGACACCCACTCCTTTGTTTGTAAAATCGTTCTTCATATGTAAAATAATTGGAATCAAAAATCATGTTTTTCTGCCGCATACCCTCATTGAAGTTGTGATAATATAGCTGTCGGCGGTTACATAATTGAATATTTCATTATATATATATATATGCGGCAGAATACCCTCATTGCCGCATACCCTCATTGAAGGTTGTGATAAAACAGCTGTCGGCGGTTACATAATTGAATATTTCATTATATATATATATATAACGTTTCAGTTTGTCAGAGTCGTAAAAATTATTATTAATATAAAATTGAGGTTCAGGGTTACTCGACTCATAAAAGGTTCAAAAAGAAATACTCTTTTATCTCTGGCCAAGCTTTCGCAATTATTTATTGCTTCTTCGGGGCTTCTACAAATTACAATACAAAACAAACTATTAATATTTGCGCACAAAATTTACAATTCTCTCTTACCGATATTGAGATTTTTACAAAACGATATAATAATTGAATCCCATGGAATCATACACAACATCATCCAAAAACACGCTCGATCCGCAAGATATCTCAACCATATTTTAACTTCTAACCTCACTTTCTGTAGAAGCAGAATTTAAAAGAAGAAAGAAAAGAAAGAGAAGTACACCTTTACTTGTCTACGGTGTTTCTTTGCCAAATCTGTTTTCACGTTTCACAAGTCATTTCACTCATCAACTGGTCCATCATAATATTCCCGACCTTCGACCATTTTGGACAACAAAAACGAATATATACCACTTAATCCCTGTGTGTCTGTTTTCTTGTTTATACCAGCTTCATGTTTCTGTATCATCAGCATTTCCTGTAAAATACGTTTATTATAGTTGGTCTCCTTTTTTAATATTTTTACATTCTCAAAATCAATTTCATGGTCTAATAAGTGCGCATGTGTTGCTAATGCACATCTCTGATGGTACTTTTTGATATCGCTCTTATGTAACGATATTCTGCTCTTCAACCACTGTGACGTTTGCCCAATGTAAGTGTCATGACAGTCTAGACATTGAATCTGATAAACTACTGAACTAGTCAAGTTTGTGGGAATTGGGTCTTTTAATCGTGAAAATAGGGATGCAACAGTTTTTTCATTTTTTAGCGCTATTTTTATGTTTTCATCTTTAAAAAGGCCTCTTAGTCTGTTTGTCAATTTATTGATTGTCGGCAATGAGGCAAAATGGGCTTTTATTTCACCGTTTTGATCAGTTGTTCTCGGTTCAGTTATTCGTGAACTATTTTCTAAGGTTGACGAGGAATACAGAAGTTTTCTTATCATTGTTAACGGATATGAATTTTGTAATAACAACTTTTCCAATTTTACAAAACTACTCGACTTGAAATCTGGATGGCAAATCTTATCAACCCGGGTCTTTAAAGCTTTTATGACATTTATCTTAACATTGATGGTGTGGTTTGAATGGAAATTTACAAACTTATCTGCACTTGTGGGTTTCCTGTACCATTTTGTTTTTACTGTCCTGTCCTCTCTAAACACTTGCACGTCCAGATATATATATATATATATATATATAAATTATGACGTAAGTTTTCACGGAGTGATTCAAATGATTTCTTGATTTTTCGGGATTCCATCCGTGTTAAAATATCAAAACCATGTTAGAGTTTCGTATATTTATTTGCTTATTTGCAACGTTTCGATAGAATAACATCTATCATTCTCAAGCTGAAATCGAAAGAACTGACAAACGTATGACAACTATTTGTTTCGTGGACGTAAATGGTAACGCGATTTGTTCGTTGAATTTCTTTCTTGTGTAGTAGTCTGATTTGTTTCTTCTGTGGAAACGCCTATTGTCGGTTGATCTGAACTTGTCCTCGAATTCTGATTGTTCAAAGGTTATCATCCCATAAAATAGTTTTCCAAACTTGCGATAAATTGAGTGCATCATCTCTTCGGTTTAAGTTTTCGTTTCTATTTATTTCTATCGATTCTCTTACTAAACGTTTCTCAAAACGTTCTTCATTTGCTAATTGTCTGGATTTTCGAAATCGATAGTATGACCCGATTCTTGTATATGTCGAAAAAGGGCAGAGTTAATTTGTTTATTTCTAATACTGTTTTTATGTTCTGCTATTCTAGAAGAAATTCGGCGGTTCGTTTGTCCAACATATATCTTATCGCAATATCCACAAGGTATCGCATATACTCCTTGGTTTTCCAGTGGAATTCTGAATTTTGGAGAAGGTAACATGCTTCTTATTGTTTGTAGAGGTTTAAATACCGTTCTTACACCTTTCTTGCGTAAAATTCTTCCTATCTTTTCTGTTACACCTTTTATATATGGCAACGTAACAGTAGATTCATTAGCTTTTATCTCTTCTGATGGTTTTTTTGATTTCCTAAAAAAAGCAGTTTGTATTTGTTTCTTTTTGAAACCATTACAGGAGAAAGTCTTTCGAAGGTGTTTGATTTCATTCTTAATATTTGCTGAATCAGTAAGTCTTTCAGATCTTTTGATTAACGTTTTCAAAACTCCAGTTAGTTGTGCTGGATGATGGTGAGAAGAAGCATTAATGTATCGATCTGTATGTGTAGGTTTTCGGTATACCATGTGGCTTATCTCACCATTCCCTTTCTTTTTGATCAAGACGTCTAAAAAAGCCAACGTTCCATCTTTTTCTTTTTCTATGGTGAATTTTATCGATTCGTTGATATTGTTTATAAAATCCACAAAATCATTTAATTCGTCTTCGCTATGCTGCCAAATAATAAAAATATCGTCTACATAACGTAACCAGATTTTCGGGTATTTTTCTGCTTCATTTCGAATTTTATTCTCCAAATTGGACAAGAAAAGATTTGCAATTGCTGGTGATAAAGGTGAGCCCATTGGGGCACCTTTCGTCTGTCTATATCTAAGACCTTCATAAATGAAATATGTATTTTTTAGACAAAATTCCGTTAATTCTATTATATCGGCCGAAAAATTATAATCTGTACTAATGATATCTAAAGTTTCATCTATTGGTATATTAGTGAAAAGTGATACTATATCTAAACTTGCAATAATATCTGTTTCCTGAATTTCAATCTGTTTGATGAGTTCCAAAAAATGATAAGAATTTTTAATATATGAAGGTATCTTTTCTACTTCAGGTTGGAATATATTAGCAATATATCCGGCTAATTTTTGTAGAGGAGAACCAATTGAACTCACAATAGGTCTCAGTGGTACATTCAATTTATGAATTTTGGGTAACCCATATAATTTCGGGCATTTTGATGATTTTTCCCTTGGTATTAGTATCTGTTTAATGTTCGATGGAATTGAAGAATTTTGAATCTTACGTTTAGTTAATTTTTCTAGATATGTCGTAGGATCTGTAGTTATCTGTTTGTATGTATTATCAAGAAGGATATCATCCATTTTTTGTTTATAGTCCGATTTATTCATAATAACGGTTGCATTTCCTTTGTCCGCAGGCAGGATCAAAATATCTTCTTGTTTCTTCAGATTTTTGAGTGCATTTCTCTCATTTTTAGTGATATTTGGTTTGGGTAAACGAGATCTTTGTATAACGTGAGCTATTTGTAACCTCGTTTGGTTTGCTTCTTCAGGAGTTAGGTGTTGAAGTTTGGGCTCTATTTCAGAAATAATTTCTGCTTTTGGAATCGCTATCGGAGTAACGGCCTAATTGAAACCTTTACATAGTATAGAATTTTCACTTTCTGAAAGATTATAGTTGGAAATATTGTGAACTGTATTTTGCATTGAATTTTCGTCTCGACATCTCAAATCTCTTCTATTCTTTTCATATAAAAATCGAATTTTCTTGTTTGTCTGTCTTTTCTATATTCGTAATCTTTAGAAAGTCTCCAGAATGATAGTAGTTCCAATTTATTCCATAAAATTGGATGTATTCGTTGGCTTAGTTCTAAGTGTAAATTAAGTAAATCAATACTTATATGGTCCAAATCCTTCAGCACTTTTGATATAGTGTCTCTTAGTAAGGCAAAACTTGCACGATCGAGAATTCTCTTCGTTTTATAAGTTTTTCTATGAAAACTCAACTTACAACAAATCGGTATAATTTTATGGTCTCGACATCTTCGTAAGAACGCCAAATCACAAAGAAGTTGTGAACGTTTTGATCTCAGTCTTTCAAAACATCTCCAAAGTTTATAGTATTTATTTATTTATTTTTTTATAGTGAGCCCCAATGGGCTCACCTTTATCACCAGCAATTGCAAATCTTTTCTTGTCCAATTTGGAGAATAAAATTCGAAATGAAGCAGAAAAATACCCGAAAATCTGGTTACGTTATGTAGACGATATTTTTATTATTTGGCAGCATAGCGAAGACGAATTAAATGATTTTGTGGATTTTATAAACAATATCAACGAATCGATAAAATTCACCATAGAAAAAGAAAAAGATGGAACGTTGGCTTTTTTAGACGTCTTGATCAAAAAGAAAGGGAATGGTGAGATAAGCCACATGGTATACCGAAAACCTACACATACAGATCGATACATTAATGCTTCTTCTCACCATCATCCAGCACAACTAACTGGAGTTTTGAAAACGTTAATCAAAAGATCTGAAAGACTTACTGATTCAGCAAATATTAAGAATGAAATCAAACACCTTCGAAAGACTTTCTCCTGTAATGGTTTCAAAAGAAAGAAATACAAACTGCTTTTTAGGAAATCAAAAACCATCAGAAGAGATAAAAGCTAATGAATCTACTGTTACGTTGCCATATATAAAAGGTGTAACAGAAAAGATAGGAAGAATTTTACGCAAGAAAGGTGTAAGAACGGTATTTAAACCTCTACAAACAATAAGAAGCATGTTACCTTCTCCAAAATTCAGAATTCCACTGGAAAACCAAGGAGTATATGCGATACCTTGTGGATATTGCGATAAGATATATGTTGGACAAACGAACCGCCGAATTTCTTCTAGAATAGCAGAACATAAAAACAGTATTAGAAATAAACAAATTAACTCTGCCCTTTTTCGACATATACAAGAATCGGGTCATACTATCGATTTCGAAAAATCCAGACAATTAGCAAATGAAGAACGTTTTGAGAAACGTTTAGTAAGAGAATCGATAGAAATAAATAGAAACGAAAACTTAAACCGAAGAGATGATGCACTCAATTTATCGCAAGTTTGGAAAACTATTTTATGGGATGATAACCTTTTGAACAATCAGAATTCGAGGACAAGTTCAGATCAACCGACAATAGGCGTTTCCACAGAAGAAACAAATCAGACTACTACACAAGAAAGAAATTCAACGAACAAATCGCGTTACCATTTACGTCCACGAAACAAATAGTTGTCATACGTTTGTCAGTTCTTTCGATTTCAGCTTGAGAATGATAGATGTTATTCTATCGAAACGTTGCAAATAAGCAAATAAATATACGAAACTCTAACATGGTTTTGATATTTTAACACGGATGGAATCCCGAAAAATCAAGAAATCATATATATATATATATATAGAATCTATTTCATTCTCTTACCAAGCTTTCGAAGGTTATTTCCCTCTTTTTCAAGGTTTCTACAAAGTGTGAAATTATGATAATACAATTATATGTACATATCAATATTACAAAACTTACGAATATTAAGATTTATCGGGATGAGGATATTCAACAATCATTCGTATTTTCAAGTGGTGTTGTACAAGTAATTCGCAGTATTATTAACCTAGAACAATGTTATTGTTAAACTGACATGTGACTTCTTTCAAAAATTGACTTTATATAAAGTAGATCAAAGGTATCAAATGTAGATCAATCATCCAAGCTAAGTAAGTACGAGTAAATTTCACTAAGTCCGTTTATGTCAGTTCTTTTATTCATTGAATGCTGGTTTCTGTTGATGTGAACCATTTCCAGAAATAGCCTCTTCGTTTGTCTTCTTTCTAACTCCAGAACTTTCACACCTTCATAATTAATACGATGACCTGTGATGTTAACATGTTGTGTCAAAGCACTTGCATTTGGTTTCAACCTGCACTCACTTTTGTGTGATGTAATTCTTTTGCTCAAATTTCTCTCTGTTTGTCCTACATATATCAGAGGACATTCACCACATTCAAGGGAATAAACAACGTACGCCCTCTCTTGAGGTGAAGAAGGGTCTTTTACTTTAGAAAAAATCAATTTTCCCAATGTAGTCAATAATCTGGTGGATATTTTTACTCCAGGAAGAATCTTAAGTATCTTGATTATTTCCGGTGTTAATCCTCTGACAAAAGGCAAAGAAACGCAAAGGAAATCGGATTGACCCTCATCTTCACTTGTACCCATATTAACGTCCATTCGTGAAACGTCTGTTGGTCTACGTTTTGAATTCGAGGCATAAATCAGTGACCTCAAAAGATGAGGTGGATATGAATTATCCAACAAAGTTTCGAAAAGTCTTTTATAATTCTTTTGTTTGTATTGCGGATGACAAATACGATCTATTCTGTTTTTTAATCCTAATACCATATTAATTTTCATTTTTTGACCATGATATGAAAAATAACTCATGTATCTTCCTGAGCTACTGGGTTTTTGATACCAATCTATAGTTATGCGGTTATGGTCATCTCTTATTACCATTGTGTCCAGGAAAGGTACGCCATTTTGTGTCTCTTCTTCTAACGTGAATTGGATACATTTATTTTCGTTGTTCATGCGATGTACTATATTATGTGTTTGTTCTTCAGGTACGGCTGTTATTATGTCATCTACATATTTTTTAATAAACGGTATTCTGTAATTTATCTTGATCATAATCCTGTCCAAAATGTAATCCATGACATAATTCGCTATGATAGGCGACATCGATGCTCCCATAGGTGTACCTAAAATTATCTTATAGTAATCTTCTCTATATTTGAAATACGAATTTTCGACGATGAACTTCAATGTTTTTTTAAAAGTTTGTTCATCCAAATTTGTATGAACAGAAATAACATCCCATTTATAATGTATGCTCTCCAACATGAGTTCCAACGAAATATTCGAAAACAAAGAAACCACGTCCAGGCTGATCAGTCTGTAACCGTTAGGTAACTGAAAATTATTAAACTTTTCCGAGAATTGAAAAGAATCTTTTATGTAGTATTCGTTGTTTACGTCGTACGCCCTGAGAAGTATGTCAGCTATGTAAGACGATAGTTTGCTGGTCGGTGCATCTATAGAAGAAACAATTGGTCTTAAACTGAGTGGAACTTTATGTACTTTCGGTAATCCATAATACCTAGGACATATCGAATTATAAATATGCATATTTTTTGCTCTACTCTTATCGATAAACTTTCTTTTTAGTAAATCCGTAACCAACTTATTCGCTCCTTGTTCAATTGTAGACGTTGGATTTCGATTAATTTTCTTGTAATATTTCTCGTCCGATAGTTGGATTCGAGCCAAAAACTCATATTCTTGTTTTTTCATTAAAACTGATACATTTCCTTTATCCGACTTCATAAGAATAAGATCCGAATTATCTTTAAGGAATTTTCTCGTACGAATTACATTCCTCTGTAACATTGATCTGACTTCTTGATTCTTGTGTTTATAATTCGTTAGGATGTTCGTAACTTTCGAAGTAATTACAGTTTTAGTCGGTTTATCTACTTTATCGGTAATGTTTTCAATATCCGCTAGAAAAGTTCTCATCTTCAGTTCTTTATGTAAGGGCTGATAGCTAAATTTAGGTCCTAGTGCCATGATTTGTTCAATTTCTTTAGGAATAACCGTATCTGATATATTTTTCACCCATGTTTCCTTAGTTTTTATGATGTGAAGCTGCGAAGTTAGGAGTTTTTTTAATTTTTCAATGTTACGTTTCTTAATTTGTTGGAAATTTACGTTGTATCTTTTCATTTGCTTTCTCATGAACTTATCAAAAATGTATGATGGTATAACCTCACTTATTTGTCTTTCAAGTTTCCTTAGGTCTTTTTCACAATGCCACAATGAAGTATGTGTAACACTAATTTCCAAATTTAGAATTTTTCTATGTAATCTCAGTGCAAATTGTTCGGTTTTGTTGTTCCTTGTCGATGTTAGCAAGTTTAACACATTCTTGGATCCATTGGAAATGTGTTTCGGAATTACATCATGACTTCTACATTCAAGCAGAAATATTCTACGATTAATCGTTGAAGCTTTCCTCGTTGTTATTTTCGCCCATTGTTTCAGCCAATAAACCACATGGTTACCGTAAGTTTCTTGGATGTCTTGAAAGAATCCCATTTCGTATTATAAGAATCTCAAAAATATTTGCTGAAGAATTATATGAAAAACAGGGGGTTGTGGGAAATGCAGCAACTAATCCGGGCAATAAGTAGAATCTATTTCATTCTCTTACCAAGCTTTCGAAGGTTATTTCCCTCTTTTTCAAGGTTTCTACAAAGTGTGAAATTATGATAATACAATTATATGTACATATCAATATTACAAAACTTACGAATATTAAGATTTATCGGGATGAGGATATTCAACAATCATTCGTATTTTCAAGTGGTGTTGTACAAGTAATTCGCAGTATTATTAACCTAGAACAATGTTATTGTTAAACTGACATGTGACTTCTTTCAAAAATTGACTTTATATAAAGTAGATCAAAGGTATCAAATGTAGATCAATCATCCAAGCTAAGTAAGTACGAGTAAATTTCACTAAGTCCGTTTATGTCAGTTCTTTTATTCATTGAATGCTGGTTTCTGTTGATGTGAACCATTTCCAGAAATAGCCTCTTCGTTTGTCTTCTTTCTAACTCCAGAACTTTCACACCTTCATAATTAATACGATGACCTGTGATGTTAACATGTTGTGTCAAAGCACTTGCATTTGGTTTCAACCTGCACTCACTTTTGTGTGATGTAATTCTTTTGCTCAAATTTCTCTCTGTTTGTCCTACATATATCAGAGGACATTCACCACATTCAAGGGAATAAACAACGTACGCCCTCTCTTGAGGTGAAGAAGGGTCTTTTACTTTAGAAAAAATCAATTTTCCCAATGTAGTCAATAATCTGGTGGATATTTTCACTCCAGGAAGAATCTTAAGTATCTTGATTATTTCCGGTGTTAATCCTCTGACAAAAGGCAAAGAAACGCAAAGGAAATCGGATTGACCCTCATCTTCACTTGTACCCATATTAACGTCCATTCGTGAAACGTCTGTTGGTCTACGTTTTGAATTCGAGGCATAAATCAGTGACCTCAAAAGATGAGGTGGATATGAATTATCCAACAAAGTTTCGAAAAGTCTTTTATAATTCTTTTGTTTGTATTGCGGATGACAAATACGATCTATTCTGTTTTTTAATCCTAATACCATATTAATTTTCATTTTTTGACCATGATATGAAAAATAACTCATGTATCTTCCTGAGCTACTGGGTTTTTGATACCAATCTATAGTTATGCGGTTATGGTCATCTCTTATTACCATTGTGTCCAGGAAAGGTACGCCATTTTGTGTCTCTTCTTCTAACGTGAATTGGATACATTTATTTTCGTTGTTCATGAGATGTACTATATTATGTGTTTGTTCTTCAGGTACGGCTGTTATTATGTCATCTACATATTTTTTAATAAACGGTATTCTGTAATTTATCTTGATCATAATCCTGTCCAAAATGTAATCCATGACATAATTGGCTATGATAGGCGACATCGATGCTCCCATAGGTGTACCTAAAATTATCTTATAGTAATCTTCTCTATATTTGAAATACGAATTTTCGACGATGAACTTCAATGTTTTTTTAAAAGTTTGTTCATCCAAATTTGTATGAACAGAAATAACATTCCATTTATAATGTATGCTCTCCAACATGAGTTCCAACGAAATATTCGAAAACAAAGAAACCACGTCCAGGCTGATCAGTCTGTAACCGTTAGGTAACTGAAAATTATTAAACTTTTCCGAGAATTGAAAAGAATCTTTTATGTAGTATTCGTTGTTTACGTCGTACGCCCTGAGAAGTATGTCAGCTATGTAAGACGATAGTTTGCTGGTCGGTGCATCTATAGAAGAAACAATTGGTCTTAAACTGAGTGGAACTTTATGTACTTTCGGTAATCCATAATACCTAGGACATATCGAATTATAAATATGCATATTTTTTGCTCTACTCTTATCGATAAACTTTCTTTTTAGTAAATCCGTAACCAACTTATTCGCTCCTTGTTCAATTGTAGACGTTGGATTTCGATTAATTTTCTTGTAATATTTCTCGTCCGATAGTTTGATTCGAGCCAAAAACTCATATTCCTATCATAGCGAATTATGGCATGGATTACATTTTGGACAGGATTATGATCAAGATAAATTACAGAATACCGTTTATTAAAAAATATGTATATATATATATAATGAGAAAGGAACAGTTTTGACAGAAGTCAAAACTGTTTTCTGGTAATAACCATGGATATGAATTTAAAACGATATGACGTACGATATACATCTTTTACGTTCGTACGTCATATCGTTTTATATATATATATATATATATATATTGAGAAGTGAAAATTGAAAATTTACTGAAATACGAACCAAACATTTTTAGGTAAGAGACTAGAGTCAGAGACAAAATCTCATTTGCCATCTTTCTAGCTACCCACTGGTCACGTTTCGTCCCGGATGTATCTGCTGGACTCATCAGTGCAGCTACGCAGACACATTCTGCTGCAGACGCGTTGTTGAAGATTTTTTCAATTCTTCGTTTGACAGAACGATACCGAAATTATATGAAATGGTGACATTTTTCAGAGAAACCCTCTCTTAGGGACATATAATGAGAAGTGAAAATTGAAAATTTACTGAAATACGAACCAAACATTTTTAGGTAAGAGACTAGAGTCAGAGACAAAATCTCATTTGCCATCTTTCTAGCTACCCACTGGTCACGTTTCGTCCCGGATGTATCTGCTGGACTCATCAGTGCAGCTACGCAGACACATTCTGCTGCAGACGCGTTGTTGAAGATTTTTTCAATTCTTCGTTTGACAGAACGATACCGAAATTATATGAAATGGTGACATTTTTTCAGAGAAACCCTCTCTTAGGGACATATAATGAGAAGTGAAAATTGAAAATTTACTGAAATACGAACCAAACATTTTTAGGTAAGAGACTAGAGTCAGAGACAAAATCTCATTTGCCATCTTTCTAGCTACCCACTGGTCACGTTTCGTCCCGGATGTATCTGCTGGACTCATCAGTGCAGCTACGCAGACACATTCTGCTGCAGACGCGTTGTTGAAGATTTTTTCAATTCTTCGTTTGACAGAACGATACCGAAATTATATGAAATGGTGACATTTTTTCAGAGAAACCCTCTCTTAGGGACATATAATGAGAAGTGAAAATTGAAAATTTACTGAAATACAGACCAAACATTTTTAGGTAAGAGACTAGAGTCAGAGACAAAATCTCATTTGCCATCTTTCTAGCTACCCACTGGTCACGTTTCGTCCCGGATGTATCTGCTGGACTCATCAGTGCAGCTACGCAGACACATTCTGCTGCAGACGCGTTGTTGAAGATTTTTTTTTCAATTCTTCGTTTGACAGAACGATACCGAAATTATATGAAATGGTGACATTTTTTCAGAGAAACCCTCTCTTAGGGACATATAATGAGAAGTGAAAATTGAAAATTTACTGAAATACGAACCAAACATTTTTAGGTAAGAGACTAGAGTCAGAGACAAAATCTCATTTGCCATCTTTCTAGCTACCCACTGGTCACGTTTCGTCCCGGATGTATCTGCTGGACTCATCAGTGCAGCTACGCAGACACATTTTGCTGCAGACGCGTTGTTGAAGATTTTTCAATTCTTCGTTTGACAGAACGATACCGAAATTATATGAAATGGTGACATTTTTCAGAGAAACCCTCTCTTAGGGACATATAATGAGAAGTGAAAATTGAAAATTTACTGAAATACAGACCAAACATTTTTAGGTAAGAGACTAGAGTCAGAGACAAAATCTCATTTGCCATCTTTCTAGCTACCCACTGGTCACGTTTCGTCCCGGATGTATCTGCTGGACTCATCAGTGCAGCTACGCAGACACATTCTGCTGCAGACGCGTTGTTGAAGAATGTGTCTGCGTAGCTGCACTGATGAGTCCAGCAGATACATCCGGACGAAACGTGACCAGTGGGTAGCTAGAAAGATGGCAAATGAGATTTTGTCTCTGACTCTAGTCTCTTACCTAAAAATGTTTGGTTCGTATTTCAGTAAATTTTCAATTTTCACTTCTCATTATATGTCCCTAAGAGAGGGTTTCTCTGAAAAAATGTCACCATTTCATATAATTTCGGTATCGTTCTGTCAAACGAAGAATTGAAAAAAAATCTTCAACAACGCGTCTGCAGCAGAATGTGTCTGCGTAGCTGCACTGATGAGTCCAGCAGATACATCCGGGACGAAACGTGACCAGTGGGTAGCTAGAAAGATGGCAAATGAATTTTGTCTCTGACTCTAGTCTCTTACTAAAATGTTTGGTTCGTATTTCAGTAAATTTTCAATTTTCACTTCTCATTATATGTCCCTAAGAGAGGGTTTCTCTGAAAAAATGTCACCATTTCATATAATTTCGGTATCGTTCTGTCAAACGAAGAATTGAAAAAAAAATCTTCAACAACGCGTCTGCAGCAGAATGTGTCTGCGTAGCTGCACTGATGAGTCCAGCAGATACATCCGGGACGAAACGTGACCAGTGGGTAGCTAGAAAGATGGCAAATGAATTTTGTCTCTGACTCTAGTCTCTTACCTAAAAATGTTTGGTTCGTATTTCAGTAAATTTTCAATTTTCACTTCTCATTATATGTCCCTAAGAGAGGGTTTCTCTGAAAAAATGTCACCATTTCATATAATTTCGGTATCGTTCTGTCAAACGAAGAATTGAAAAAATCTTCAACAACGCGTCTGCAGCAGAAATATGTCTGCGTAGCTGCGCTGATGAGTCAGCAGATCATCCGGGACGAAACGTGACCAGTGGGTAGCTAGAAAGATGGCAAATGAGATTTGTCTCTGACTCTAGTCTCTTACCTAAAAATGTTTGGTTCGTATTTCAGTAAATTTTCAATTTTCACTTCTCATTATATGTCCCTAAGAGAGGGTTTCTCTGAAAAATGTCACCATTTCATATAATTCGGTATCGTTCTGTCAAACGAAGAATGGAAAAAATCTTCAACAACGCGTCTGCAGCAGAATGTGTCTGCGTAGCTACACTGATGAGTCAGCAGATACATCCGGGACGAAACGTGACCAGTGGGTAGCTAGAAAGATGGCAAATGATTTTGTCTCTGACTCTAGTCTCTTACCTAAAAATGTTTGGTTCATATTTCAGTAAATTTTCAATTTTCACTTCTCATTATATGTCCCTAAGAAGGGTTTCTCTGAAAAATGTCACCATTTCATATAATTTCGGTATCGTTCTGTCAAACGAAGAATTGAAAAAAATCTTCAACAACGCGTCTGCAGCAGAATGTGTCTGCGTAGCTGCACTGATGAGTCCAGCAGATACATCCGGGACGACGCTGTGACCAGTGGGTAGCTAGAAAGATGGCAAATGAGATTTTGTCTCTGACTCTAGTCTCTTACCTAAAAATGTTTGTTTCATATTTCAGTAAATTTTCAATTTTCACTTCTCAATATATATCCCTAAGAGAGGGTTTCTCTGAAAAAATGTCACCATTTCATATAATTTCGGTATCGTTCTGTCAAACGAAGAATTGAAAAAATCTTCAACAACGCGTCTGCAGCAGAATGTGTCTGCGTAGCTGCACTGATGAGTCCAGCAGATACATCCGGGACGAAACGTGACCAGTGGGTAGCTAGAAAGATGGCAAATGAGATTTTGTCTCTGACTCTAGTCTCTTACCTAAAATGTTTGGTTCGTATTTCAGTAAATTTTCAATTTTCACTTCTCATTATATGTCCCTAAGAGGGTTTCTCTGAAAAATGTCACCATTTCATATAATTTCGGTATCGTTCTGTCAAACGAAGAATTGAAAAAATCTTCAACAACGCGTCTGCAGCAGGATGTGTCTGCGTAGCTGCACTGATGAGTCCAGCAGATACATCCGGGACGAAACGTGACCAGTGGGTAGCTAGAAAGATGGCAAATGAGATTTTGTCTCTGACTCTAGTCTCTTACCTAAAAATGTTTGGTTCGTATTTCAGTAAATTTTCAATTTTCACTTCTCATTATATGTCCCTAAGAGAGGGTTTCTCTGAAAAAATGTCACCATTTCATATATATATATATATATATATATATATATATATATATATATATATATATATATATATATATATATATATATATATATTCCATTAAATATCCTGGATGAATTCTCGCTCAGATTACGCAAGTCGTACGAAAAAAGATTCATAAAAGTAAAATGTACCCTTTTGAGAAAGTTCAATAATATACTCCCACAGACGCAATGTCAACTGCCAAATTTTGATAGGAGTAAATGGTTCAAAAATATTTCGAAGACCACTATTCCTGATGACATAGAAAATTTTCTCTCATTAGGGCCAAAATTTGGCATCGAACCGTTCCGGGGTTTATTGAATATGAATAGATATTTGGCTGATGTCGAGGACATAATCTCGGACAAACCTGAGCCAACCAAGGATAGATTGAGGGCTCGCACAACTAATAATATTACGAATTACCTTCATGCAACAAAAGCAAAGAACACATTATCCTATCATCAGAGAATGTATGAAAAAACGCGTAGATTTTTAAAATTAAATCCTGAGCTGTACATTGTGCAAGCTGACAAAGGCGGTTGTACTGTGGCTATGGATAAGGATGAATATATAGCTGGAACACAAAGGCTTTTAAATGATGCTTCGACATACAAACTCTTAAAATGTGATCCGACCATAAAAACACAGAACACACTGAACAAGATGGTGAAGTCTTCCAGAACACAGCAACTTATTGATGAGAATACTGCGAGATTTTTAACTGTGTACAGTTCTACAATATCTAAATTATACTGCTTGCCAAAAATACACAAAGAACATGTTCCCCTTCGTCCTATAGTCAGCTGCATTGGATCTGTCACTTATAATCTGGCCAAGTTTTTATCTGAAGTTCTGTTCAATGCCTTAGGAGACAGAACAGATTACAATGTCAAGGACACATTCACTTTTGTTAACAATATGCAGGGAGTTACTTTACCGGAAAATTATGTACTTGTGTCATTGGATGCTGTATCTTTATACACTAACATCCCGTGTGAATTGGTTTCTGATTTGCTACACCAGTATTGGCAAATAATACAAAATCATACATCGTTAACGGAGGATGCACTTGAAGAATTAGTGATGTTTGTCTGTCGCAACTGTTATTTCACTTTCAATGGTAACATATACAAACAAATATTTGGTACACCCATGGGATCACCGATTAGTCCCATTTTAGCGCAGCTTGTAATGGACCACATCCTTGATGTTGCATTGCGTAAACTTACTTTCAGTTTGCCATTCATTTATAAATTTGTCGACGACTTGATTCTTGCCATTCCGAAGAGTGAACATGAGAATCTACTTCGAGTGTTCAATTCCATACATCCTAGGATTCAATTCACGATGGAAAAGAAACAAATATGAGTGTTCCATTCTTGGACACCTTGTTAATGAGAAAAGAGGACAACAGTGTTATATTAAATTGGTATCAAAAGCCTTCAGCTTCTGGAAGATACATAAATTATTTTTCTAACCACCCAAAAAGTCAAAAGTTTAATACTGTGCTTGCATTAAGAAACAGAGTGAAGCATATTTCTGACGACTCATTCGTTGAAGATAATTTGAAGAAAATTTTACACTATTCTTGAATAATGGCTATCCAAAGAGAACGTTGCAAAAGTTGTTGTATAATACAGGTTATTTTGATGGGCAAGTTGATAGTGAACCTGAAGCATTCACCTATAAAAGTTACCCTTCATTCGTGGTTTAACAGATAAGGTCGTAAAACAAATACATATGGATGTAAAAAACGTAAAAATTGCGAGATACAACAGTTTGACATTGCGAAATCTATTCACAAAAACCAAAGACAGAACCCCTACCTTGCTAAATTCAAATGTCGTATACAAGATCAAGTGTGGTGGATGCGAAGGTGTGTACATCGGCCAGACAAAGCAAACGCTGAAACAACGGATAACACAGCATAAGAGTGATGCAAAAATAGGAAAGAGATCGTGTGTTTTGTCTTGTCATATGCAGGATAATGACCATCCGTTCGACTTTGAAAATGCGAAAATACTCGAAAGAGAGAAGAATCTGAAGAAGAGAACATTCCTGGAAATGGTTCATATAAACTTAACACCGAATACGATTAATTCGAGATCTGATGTAGATCAATTGAGTTCGATTTATTGCGGAATATTAAATTTCTCTTGACCGTTCATTCTGCCGAGGCGATGAAAATATTGTTGACGCGTCGATTTGTTTATTGTTTTTTGGGTTTTCTCCTTCTTGGTTCATCGTCGCACTTGTGCACGAACGCTCGAACGCGAAGGATGTTTGGTTGTTTCCGAACAATTTGTTCGCGTAAGTTACGTTCTCTTCGCTTGCGCTAGATATCGTTGCTCTAGTTTCGTTTTATATGCTGTCACCTAAATTAAGTTTGCTACTCTGATTGTAAGCTGATATGATTGTTCTTCTAATTGATGACCATTATTTATGTTACTTTATTGTAGCTACAACCCGCCGATGAAGTTGCTAACCAGTAACGCAATATACGGGAATGATTCAGAATAAATGAGTTGATACATTGCATTCACTCCTAGACCGAAACCCGAGAACGTTTTTACACAATATATATATATATATATATATATATATCGTTTTTCACTTTGTCAAATATTTCTGACACCTTTTCCTAACACGAATAGAAGTTTTTAGATTGATATCATTTCTTCACGTCATAGTTTCAAGAGTAGAATTTTCCATCTATCTCTACTTAGTCAAAATTTCAAATAATACCTTTTCCAAACACGTCTACAGCAAAGTGTACCTGCCGCTGTACCGATGAGTTCAGCAGGTCCATTCGAACGAAACGTGTTTTTTCTTTTTGGTTAATCTCTCGAGGAAGATAGAATTTCTATCCCTTATAGGAGATATACTCCAAAGAAACTTCTGGTTGAAATTCCTGATAATAATTTCTCGAATTCATATTAAATCAACCGATATTCAAATTAATATCATTTAAAGAATAGGAGGCTATTTTTAAAAAAAGTGAAGTGAGTTTTGATTGATATCATTTCCGTGTCGTATTCCCAAAAAGTGAAAATTCCATCGTTATTTCTGCTTTCACGAATATTTTTGACAGAACGATACCGAAATTATATGAAATGGGACATTTTTTTAGAAAAACCCTTTTAGGGACAATTGGTTTTGTTTACTGGCCCAAAACTTTTTGGGTGGACTAAGTCAGAGCAAAATCTCATTTGATCTTTCTAGCTACCATGGAAATTTCTCCCGGAGATCTCTGGACTATAGGCAGCTACGCAGACACATTCTGGGAGACGCGTTGTTGAAGATTTTTTCAATTCTTCGTTTGACAGAACGTCCGAAATTATATGAAATGGTGACATTTTTTAGAAAACCCTTCTTGGGACATATAATGAAAGTGAAAATTGAAAATTTACTGAAAACAGAACCAAACATTTTTAGGAAGGATGAGTCAGAGACAAAATCATTTGCCATCTTTCTAGTACCCCTGGTCGTTTGTCCCGGATTAGCTGGATTATGCAGCTAAGACAATTTTTGCAGACGCGTTGTTGAAGATTTTTCAATTCTTCGTTTGACAGAACGATACCGAAATTATGAAAGGGACTTTTTCAGAAAACCCTTCTTGGACAATTAATGAGAAGTGAAAATTGAAAATTTACTGAAATAGAACCAAAATTTTTAAAAGAAATTCCAAAATTTTTGCCTTTTTAGTACCATGGTCCGTTTCGTCCCGGATGTATCTGCTGGATCATCGTGCAGCTACGAACACATTCTGCTGCAGACGCGTTGTTGAAGAATGTGTTGCAGCTGCACTGATGAGTCCAGGATACATCCGGGCAAATGAATGGTAGCTGATAAATGGATTTGCTCGACTTGTTCCTTACCTAAAAATTTTGGGTTCGATTCAAAATTTTCAATTTTTCCCTTTATGTCCCTAAAGAGTTTTCTGAAAAAATGTCACCATTTATATTTTGAAATCGTTCTGTCAAACGAAAATTGAAAAAAAATTTCAACAAGCGTTGCGGCGAATTGTCTGCGTAGCTCCGATGGTAGAGATACCGCAAGGGTAGCAGAAAATGGCAAATTTTTGTCTCGACTGTCTCTTTACTAAAATGTTTGGTTCTATTTCATAAATTTCAATTTTCCTTCTATTATATGTCCCTGAAGGGTTTCTGAAAAAATGTCACCATTTCATATAATTTCGGTATCTTTGTCAAACGAAGTTGAAAAAAATTTCAACAACGCGTCTGCAGAGTTCTGGTGCCACGTGAGTCCACAGATAATCCGGGACAAACTGACCAGTGGGTAGCTAGAAAGATGGCAAATGAATTTTGTCTCTGACTCAGTCTCTTACCTAAAAATGTTTGGTTCTATTTCAGTAAATTTTCAATTTTTTTATTATATTCCCTAAGAATTTCTGAAAAAATGTCACCATTTCATAAATTTCGGTATCTTCTGTCAAACGAAAATTGAAAAATTTCAACAACGCGTCTGCAAAATGTTGCACTACTGATTCCACAGATCATCCGGGAGAAATGACCAGTGGGTAGCTAGAAAATGGCAAATGAATTTTCTCTGACTCTGTCTCTTACCTAAAATGTTTGGTTCGTATTTCTTTTCAATTTTCACTTCTCATTATATGTCCCAAGAGAGGGTTTCTCTGAAAAATGTCACCATTTATATAATTCGGTATCGTTCCAAACGAAGAATTGAAAAAAATCTTCCAACGCGTCTGCAGCAGAATGTGCTGCGGCTGACGATGTCCAGCAAACATGGGCAAAGTGACCATGGGAAAAGATGGCAAATGATTTTGTTCTGACTCTAGTCTCTTACCTAAAAATGTTTGGTTCTTTTCAGTAAATTTTCAATTTTCACTTCCATTATATGTCCCAAGAGGGTTTTCTGAAAAATGTCCCATTTCATATAATTTCGGTATCGTTCTGTCAAACGAAGAATTGAAAAAATTCAACCCTTAGCAGAATGGCGCGTAGCTGCCTGATGATCCAGGAAATCCGGGACGGTACCAGTGGGTAGCAGAAAGATGGCAAATGAATTTTTCTCGACTTAGTCTTTACCTAAAATGTTTGTTTTATTTCAGTAAATTTTCAATTTTCACTTCTAAATTATATCCCTAAGAGGGTTTCTCTGAAAAAATGTCACCATTTCATATAATTTCGGTATCGTTCTGTCAAACGAAGAATTGAAAAAATTTCAACAACGCGTCTGCAGAAATGTGTCGCGTAGCTGCATGATGAGTCCAGCAGATACATCCGGGACGAAACGTGACCAGTGGGTAAGAAAGATGGCAAATGAGATTTTGTCTCTGACTCTAGTCTCTTACCAAAAATGTTTGGTTCGTATTTCAGTAAATTTTCAATTTTCACTTCTCATTATATGTCCCTAAGAGGGTTTCTCTGAAAAATGTCACCATTTCATATAATTTCGGTATCGTTCTGTCAAACGAAGAATTGAAAAATCTTCAAAACGCGTTGCAGCAGAATGTGTCTGGTAGCTGCCTGATGAGTCCAGCAGATACATCCGGGAGAAACGTGACCAGTGGGTAGCTAGAAAATGGCAAATGAGATTTTGTCTCTGACTCTAGTCTCTTACCTAAAAATGTTTGGTTCGTATTTCAGTAAATTTTCAATTTTCACTTTCATTATATGTCCCTAAGAGGGGTTTCTTGAAAAATGTCACCATTTCATATATATATATATATATATATATATATATATATATATATATATATATATATATATATATATATATATATTTTCCATTAAATATCCTGGATGAATTCTCGCTCAGATTACGCAAGTCGTAAAAAAGATTCATAAAAGTAAAATGTACCCTTTTGAAAAGTTCAATAATATACCCCACAGACGCAATGTCAACTGCCAAATTTTGATAGGAGTAAATGGTTCAAAAATATTTCGAAGACCACTATTCCTGATGACATAGAAATTTTCTCTCATTAGGCCAAAATTTGGCATCGAACGTTCCGGGTTTATTGAATATGAATAGATATTTGGCTGATGTCGAGGACATAATCTCGGACAAACCTGAGCCAACCAAGGATAGATTGAGGGCTCCACAACTAATAATATTACGAATTACCTTCATGCAACAAAAGCAAAGAACACATTATCCTATCATCAGAGAATGTATGAAAAACCGTAGATTTTAAAATTAAATCCTGAGCTGTACATTGTGCAAGCTGACAAAGGCGGTTGTACTGTGGCTATGGATAAGGATGAATATATAGCTGGAACACAAAGGCTTTTAAATGATGCTTCGACATACAAACTCTTAAAATGTGATCCGACCATAAAAACACAGAACACACTGAACAAGATGGTGAAGTCTTCCAGAACACAGCAACTTATTGATGAGAATACTGCGAGATTTTTAACTGTGTACAGTTCTACAATATCTAAATTATACTGCTTGCCAAAAATAACAAAGAACATGTTCCCCTTCGTCCTATAGTCAGCTGCATTGGATCTGTCACTTATAATCTGGCCAAGTTTTTATCTGAAGTTCTGTTCAATGCCTTAGGAGACAGAACAGATTACAATGTCAAGGACACATTCACTTTTGTTAACAATATGCAGGAGTTACTTTACCGGAAAATTATGTACTTGTGTCATTGGATGCTGTATCTTTATACACTAACATCCCGTGTGAATTGGTTTCTGATTTGCTACACCAGTATTGGCAAATAATACAAAATCATACATCGTTAACGGAGGATGCACTTGAAGAATTAGTGATGTTTGTCTGTCGCAACTGTTATTTCACTTTCAATGGTAACATATACAAACAAATATTTGGTACACCCATGGGATCACCGATTAGTCCCATTTTAGCGCAGCTTGTAATGGACCACATCCTTGATGTTGCATTGCGTAAACTTACTTTCAGTTTGCCATTCATTTATAAATTTGTCGACGACTTGATTCTTGCCATTCCGAAGAGTGAACATGAGAATCTACTTCGAGTGTTCAATTCCATACATCCTAGGATTCAATTCACGATGGAAAAGAAACAAATATGAGTGTTCCATTCTTGGACACCTTGTTAATGAGAAAAGAGGACAACAGTGTTATATTAAATTGGTATCAAAAGCCTTCAGCTTCTGGAAGATACATAAATTATTTTTCTAACCAAAAAAGTCAAAAGTTTAATACTGTGCTTGCATTAAAAACAGAGTGAAGCATATTTCTGACGACTCATTCGTTGAAGATAATTTGAAGAAAATTTTACACTATTCTTGAATAATGGCTATCCAAAGAGAACGTTGCAAAAGTTGTTGTATAATACAGGTTATTTTGATGGGCAAGTTGATAGTGAACCTGAAGCATTCACCTATAAAAGTTACCCTTCATTCGTGGTTTAACAGATAAGGTCAAAACAAATACATATGGATGTAAAAACGTAAAAATTGCGAGATACAACAGTTTGACATTGCGAAATCTATTCACAAAAACCAAAGACAGAACCCCTACCTTGCTAAATTCAAATGTCGTATACAAGATCAAGTGTGGTGGATGCGAAGGGTGTACATCGGCCAGACAAAGCAAACGCTGAAACAACGGATAACACAGCATAAGAGTGATGCAAAAATAGGAAAAGATCGTGTTTTGTCTTGTCATATGCAGGATAATGACCATCCGTTCGACTTTGAAAATGCGAAAATACTGAGAGAAAGAATCTGAAGAAGAGAACATTCCTGGAAATGGTTCATATAAACTTAACACCGAATACGATTAATTCGAGATCTGATGTAGATCAATTGAGTTCGATTTATTGCGGAATATTAAATTTCTCTTGACCGTTCATTCTGCCGAGGCGATGAAAATATTGTTGACGCGTCGATTTGTTTATTGTTTTGGGTTTTCTCCTTCTTGGTTCATCGTCCACTTGTGCACGAACGCTCGAACGCGAAGGATGTTTGGTTGTTTCCGAACAATTTGTTCGCGTAAGTTACGTTCTCTTCGCTTGCGCTAGATATCGTTGCTCTAGTTTCGTTTTATATGCTGTCACCTAAATTAAGTTTGCTACTCTGATTGTAAGCTGATAGTTGTTTTCTAATTGATGACCATTATTTATGTTACTTTATTGTATACAACCCGCCGATGAATTGCTAACCAGTAACGCAATATGGAATGATTCAGAATAAATGAGTTGATACATTGCATTCACTCCTAGACCGAAACCAGAACGTTTTTACACAAATATATATATATATATATATATATATCGTTTTTCACTTTGTCAAATATTTCTGACACCTTTCCTAACAGAATAGAAGTTTTTAGATTGATATCATTTCTTCACGTCATAGTTTCAAAGTAGAATTTTCCATCTATCTCTACTTATCAAAATTTCAAATTCCTTTTCCAAAACGTCTACAGCAAAGTGTACCTGCCCTGTACCGATGAGTTCAGCAGGTCCATTCGAACGAAACGTGTTTTCTCTTTTGGTTAATCTCTCGAGGAAGATAGAATTTCTATCCCTTATAGGAGATATACTCCAAAGAAACTTCTGGTTGAAATTCCTGATAATAATTTCTCGAATTCATATTAAATCAACCGATATTCAAATTA
>JAIFOV010000761.1:0-23494 GCA_020654155.1 Novius pumilus
GCAGAAGGGCAGCGCACAATTCTAGCTTAGGGATGGTAATTGTTTTTAATGGAGCAACTCGATTCTTTGAACATAACAGGTTAACGAAAATATTCTTATCGGCATCAACAGAGCGAATGTATATACGTGCACTGTATGCCCTTTCACTCGCATCGCAAAACCCGTGAAGCTCCAGTCGTTTTGCGTCTTTGATGATTACTTTACGTTCGAAATTGATTTTGTTCAGACTATCTAATTGTGTATATAGGTCGATCCATGATGTATGTAATTCCAAAGGTAAAGATTCGTCCCACGTAATATTGCACTTCCATAATTCTTGCATTTGTTATAAATTTCTTTCTGGGAAACGCACTTCCCAAGGAAAAGAAATTGATGGTTCTTTGGTTATACTTTTATTAACGAAAACGTATAACACGCGCACGAATTATGGTTGGCCGTTCTTACCTTCCTCGTTTTAGAGATATCAACGTACAAATTCGAGGTATCCAGCACCAACTGAAAATACCAATCCTCGCAGGATTTACGAACACGCGACCGTTTGCTTCAACCGCTCTCAACCACAACTCGAGAAGAACTACTCAGCTCATCGACTACTGAGCTGCGCGACACCATCCCACGAGAAAGAGAGGAACTGTTGTTAGTATGACAGTTTTTCTAACATTCGGCCATCCTACAGGTCACTTGGTCCTCCAAAGTGACTTCGTGCAAAAAAAAAAATAAGGACATATTAAACAAAATAATAAGAAACAGAATGAACTAACGTAAACATAACGATTACAATAAAATGCTACAACCTACAATTAACATACTAAAGGCTTACAACTAATTGACAAAGTCTTTCAAAAATTGTGGTCTTTTTGACTCCCTATGTGGGCGAGTGTTTGTCAACATTTTGGACTTTTCTGAATGTTCACGCCCTTCGCGACACTTCGCACTATCGGTATCATTCTCGCGCACATCGCGACACTCCGCGTCTAATTCATCGGTCTCGGCGGTCGAATAATCGCACTCAGCGTTCTTTTTGTTAGCGTTTTCGCACTCCGAGACGTTTCCACGCCATATCTTCATTTGGCTCACGTGCGCAGTTAAACGAACATCGGTTTGCCGTTTCGGATGTAAATTCTCTATTTCATAAGTATCTGACGGTAGCCTACGAAGTACAACGAACGGCCCTTTAAAACGCGTTTGGAGCTTAGTACTAGAACCTGTTGATACCGTATTTCCACGAATGTATACGATGTCGCCTATTTCGAAAGTAACGTTATCGCGGTGACTTGAATCATAGCGAAGTTTATATTCATTTTGAGCCTGTGCGATAGCTTCACGGATTTCACGCTGAATTTCAGCTGCGGGAGTATATGTTTCAGACTTTTCCGTTAACACACTCAATGCGTCTGATTCGAATCGAGGCAGATAACCAAAAATTGCTTCGTATGGGGGACGACCCGTCGTTTTATTACAAGATAAGTTAATATCCCGAGCAATCTTCTTCAAATTTTGATCCCAATTTTCCGGATTGTCATAAGATGCTGTAGCACGCATGGAAGTTAAAGCGGTTTGGTTAAAGCGTTCCGCCAAACCATTACCATGAGGATGTCTACTTGAGTTTAAAATACGATTGATTCCGTAACGTTCGCAAAATTTTCGAAATTCATCCGATGTGTAACATGTTCCCCGATCGCAAATAATACGGTTAGGTATCCCATACAAATCTATGAAACGCGTCAATATTTTCATGACGGATTGAGTATCCGTTCTTTTGACGGCTTCCAAAACAACAAATTTTGTCAAATTGTCCACAATTGTCAGAACATATTGGCTCCGCGCGGCGTAACGACAAAAGGACCCAGGTGATCGATGTGAATTGCGAAAAACGGACGTTTTCCGGGTGGTATCGGGTGGAGTTTCCCCGGTTGTTTTCCTCGAGGTTTTTTACTGAGTATGCACGGCAAACACGACTGAATATGGCGCTTCAAATACGCCCGCATTCCCGGAAAATAGTAGGATCTGCGTATCCTCTCAAAAGTTTTATCTAAACCGAAATGACTGGTCAAATCATGCTATTTGATCGCGACTGCTTTTCGCATCGAAGACGGTACGACATAGAGTTCGACCTCTTGTCCGTTTCTGTGTTCGACCTTATACAACAGACCTTGAGACACACGAAAACCGGCGGTTTGATTTTTTTCGAATTTCGAGCGATTGAATTCATCCTTTTCGAGAATTTCTATTTTGTTGCGAATTTCTGAATCCGACCTTTGGTGCAATAGCACCTCATCTTCGAAACAAGATATGGAAAACACGTAGTCATCAGCATCGCAATTTTCTACACCCGGATTTAACACCGGCGATCGCGACAAGGCGTCCACATGCTGCATCTTTTCCCCTTTTCGATGCTGAATCTCGAAATGATATTCGGCCAAAGCGCTAGCCCATCTCGCGACCTGAGGGTTTTTAGTTTTGTTTGCATTCAAGAACACAAGCGCCTGGCAATCTGTTACTATAACGAACTTCAAAGACAACAACAGCGCCCGTAAACGATTGACAGCCCAAATTACCGCTAGTAATTCTAAGCGACTGGAATGGTACCGCGATTCGACCTCCGATGTCCGACGACTAATCGCGTAAACAATTGTCATTTGTCCGTTACGGTCGGCTTGCAAGAGCATGGCACCCAGCCCTTCTTTACTCGCATCACAATGCAGTTCGGTTTTTGACGCATTTGGCGAAAAAATTCCTAAAATTAGTGTCTTGCGCAAAGTTTCAAAAGCATCCTTTTGCGAATCCGACCAATGATATTTGTTATCTTTACGTGTCAATTCCGTTAGAGGAGAAGCAATTTTCGCGAAACCGGGTATGAATCTACGAAAATATCCGGTTAAACCTAAGAATCGACGAACTCCGTGTACATCGCGAGGAGGTTCGAAACCTTCAATAGCAAGAAGTTTGTCGCGTCCTGGTTGAATTCCGTTGATCCCTATCACGAATCCGAGAAACTCTACTTGCTGCACCCCGAATTTGCATTTTGACAGTTTTATCGTTAAACCGGCCTTCACTAAGGCTTGGAGAGTTTGACGAAGTCGGGAAATCATATCGGACCAGTTCTTCGCCACGACCAATATATCATCCAGATAAAATACATACTAAAATTTTATTTCGCAATGGTCCTAAAGCCAGCTCCATAGTTCTCGAAAAATAGAATGGCGCATTCATAAGACCAAACATAGCGCGCGTAAATTCTCCCGATTCATCCAGGGTTACAAAAGCGGTTTTAGCCTGAGCTTCTTTTTTAAGCGGAATTTGCAAATACCCGTGAGCCAAATCAAGAACAGAAAAGTATCGAGCTCCCGACAACACTTCCAGAAATTCATCGATATTCGGGAGAGGATAGTGAATACGTTCCGTTTGCGAATTAAGTTTCCGATAGTCGACAACTAAACGCGCTTCACCGTTCTTTTTCGAAACTAGATGTACTGGACTTGCGTACGGAGAGGCTGTATCTTGTACTATACCTTTATCTCGCCACTCGGTCACAATTCGGCGAATGGTTCGACGTTGATCCATTGACGCACGATATGGTTTGGAGCATACAGGAACAGCTCCAGTCTTCGAAACAATGTCCATTTCCATTTGGGTACTGCGTCCTAATTCGTCGATGTTTTTGGCCACGCTGTGCCGATTTTCGTTTAACAAACGCATAAGATCATCGCCCTGCTCCTTAGTCACAGCATCCCCAACCATAACCTCTTCTTTCTTGATCGGTTCCCACCGTCGTTGTAACTCAGGAACTGGATCTATGAACGAAATTCTTGGTTCCAATATTTCATTGCGTACGAATTTTTTTGCGGACATTCCACCATTTATAACTCCTGCAGTCACCGATTTATTTTCGAATTGAAGATCAACAAAATTTATCGATGCGGGTAAAAGTTCGATTTCGCTGTTTGCTCGAAGCGGTGCAGCTGAATTGTCTGGATTGATGTCGATATTCGAAATGTCCACTTCGTCCCGATGTTTGAAAATAAGTTGATCATCCACCTTCATGAATACGATATGCGGCAGGTCAGTAAAAGTGCGACCAAGAAATACATCGCACGGCTGAACATCATCTGGCACAACTCGAAAAGAAACATTATCACCGATGACTCCATCGACAGTGATCTTAGCGACGACTTCTCCGTATGACGTTATTGGTTCATCGAGGGAATTACCAAATCGATGAAGACGTAAACAATTTGACCTCATTGATAAACCATTGGATAAAACGCTGGATGCTCGGATTGTGCATACAGAACATCCTGTATCCACCAAGGCAGTCATTTGATATCCATTCAATTGAATACGCTTGATATATTTATGCGGATTTGATAACGTCGAATTTCCCACAATATTTACTTCTTCCTTCCTAGATGGTACTGGTTTTGTACAGTCTGACGTTTTGTGATCGGTTGCTTGACATCTGGAACATTTTCTAGGTTTCGGACATCGTCTGGACATGTGTCCGTTTTGACCGCAATTGAAACAAATTACAGATTTGCTGGATACTGAATTATTTGTATTTGAAACAATCGCTTCTACAAATCGTCGTTGATGCTCTTCCGGTTGTTTATTAGGACGATTCGTCTTAACTGGAACGAGATTTTTCTTCTCTTTAGAGTTCCGCTCGTAAATGATTTTTAAAGTGCGATCAAACGACTCAAGGTCAGCAAATAGCTCGTCCTCGTCCCTGTGAAATTTCGCCTCAGCATGTATTATGAGCAGTGGCGGCTCGCGCCATTATGATTAGGTGAAGCATACGTATGTAAATTTATCCTAAAGTTAGATGACGCAGGTGAAGCGCTGCTTCACCTGCGTCATCGGGCGAGCCGCCACTGATTATGAGATCTTTTACTCGAAGTCCCAACAGAATTTGCCTCTTCATAGTATTAAATGGTAATTTTAATGGTCGACATAATCTTACCTTGTCGTGGAAGTAAGCGGATACTGTTTCACCGGGTTGTTGACGTCTTTCATCTGTTCGAACGCCTCACAAATATCGCCTTCGCGCACAAATGTACGGCAAAATGCATCTTTACATTCTTGCCAATTTCGAAACTGCGATTGACGACCCAAAAACCAAGATTTGGCAGCACCCGTTAAATGATTTCCTACCGTTGCGAAAAGAAATGAATCCGGCCAACGATGTACCTGAGCGGTAATTTCCACCTGATGTAACCTTGATTTCGCTTCCAGTGGACCCGTTTCGCCGTTAAAAGTAGCGATGCTTTTCGAAAGGTCCGGCATAACGTGATAAGCATTCGCAATGTTTTGAGCAGCGTTTTTCGATGGATCATCTTTTTGCAATAGATACGTCATTGCATTCATTAATAGCGATAAGCTGGATTGAATATCCCCGGCTGGAGGTGAACAAGCGCTGCTATTGTTCGACAACGTTGGCAGCTTCCCTTTGAGTTGTTGACCAAGATCGAATTTCGGCGTTGTTTTTGATGACGGTATTTTATCGCCGTGTGAAGAATGGGCCTCGCTGCCACGTTCTTCGCATTGTGTTGAAATGTTTAAATCGGGGGCACTAACCGAATTACGAACAGGCATTTCCTCGAAATTCCCGGGATCGTTGTCCTGCACTAACCACTGATCACACTCGCTGATCGATTTCGATAACATTGTTTAATTTTTACTCATAAAAAAAAATTGTTCTATGCAACACTGCACGCGACACGTCGCAATCTGCCCGTGAACTAAAAATAGCGACAATGTAATCAAGGAAACCAAAAAATGGGTTTTTGAGAATCTTTGGATTAGATTATTCCACTTCTGAAATGTTATAAACGCACTTCCCAAGGAAAAGAAATTGATGGTTCTTTGGTTATACTTTTATTAACGAAAACGTATAACACGCGCACGAATTATGGTTGGCCGTTCTTCCCTTCCTCGTTTTAGAGATTTCAACGTACAAATTCGAGGTATCCAGCACCAACTGAAAATACCAATCCTCGCAGGATTTACGAACACGCGACCGTTTGCTTCAACCACTCTCAACCACAACTCGAGAAGAACTACTCAGCTCATCGACTACTGAGCTGCGCGACACCATCTCACGAGAAAGAGAGGAACTGTTGTTAGTATGACAGTTTTTCTAACACATTATTAATTTTGCTTTCACTACCACTGGTCCTAATAATCCCATCGGATCATATAATCTAGCTATGTTCGACAAAACACCCCTTTTTGTTACATTCTTATCAAATTCTTCTGAAGAAAATTTATAAAGTATTTGATCGCATCTTGGATCCCATCGGATTCCAAGTGCTTTTGTGCTTGCGTCCTCTTCTATAATTATTTCGACGACTGGAGTATCGGACTTTATAGTTTTCATTACAGAATTATCGTTTGAAATCCATTTACGTAATTTAAAACCCCCTGATTTTGTTAGACTGATCAATTCTTCGCGGAGCTTACAGGCATCAGTTATGTCATCTATACCTGTAATAACATCGTCGACGTAACAATCTCTGCGTAAAACAACACTAGCCATAGGATAATTGTTTTCTTCATCTTTAGCTAATTTATTTAAGGTGCTTGTGGCAGAATGTGCGGCCGAAGAAGTGCCAAACATCACTACGGGCATTTTATATATTCGGAGAGGATCATTCATATTTTCGCGCCAAAAAACGAGTTGGTAAAAGGCATCACGATCATCTAACAGTACCTGTTTATACATTTTTTCGATGTCCGCTAACAGAACAATTTGATGTACTCGAAACCGGAGCATGACATCAAAACTACTGCTCTGAACTACAGGACCGACGTTTAAGCATTGATTTAAAGAAACGCCAGTGCTGGTTTTGGCGGAGGCGTTTATCACAATTCGAACTTTAGTGGTAGAGCTAGAGTTTTTTATCACAGGATGTTGTTGGAGAAAACAATGTTTAGCGGGAATGTTGTGCTTTGAGATTTCGACCATATGTTTAAACGCAGTAGCTTCTCGCATGTTTGCAACGTATTCTGTCTTCAGAGAACAATTTTTATTCAATCTTTTTTCTAGAGAAAGAAACTGTTTCTCGGCGAATTTGCAGGACTCTCCTAATTTATGAATGTTATCGTTAAAAGGTAAACGCGTGATATATCGTCCAGATACGAGATCTCGTTTCGTGTTTTCTCGAAGAAATGTTTCAGCCTTGGCTTCTTCCTCGCTTAAAAAAGTACGATCTTCAAGTTCTTCAACCGACCAAAATTTCGTCAAATATTTTTGAACCGAATCTGTGGTTAATAAACATTTCTTCACGGTAGCTGGTTTCGAATGCATTTCCACTCGTCCTGCAATAATCCACCCTAACTTAGTTTTTTGCATTTTTGCCCCTTTATCATTTAGTTTGATTTGTCCTACGCATAGTAGATCATAAAATAATTCTACTCCTAGTAGAGCGTCGATTTCTCGCAATTTTTCAAATTCGGGATCAGCCAGTTTTAAATGCGATGGAATGTTTAGTGAATGGCGATTGACAAATTCGTTGGGTATGCGGTCGCAAATTTTTTCGATTACGAGTAATTCTACTACTGATTTATAATTTTCTTGCGTTGAATATAATTCCGCTTTAATTGAATGACGTACTTTTGTCTCAACTGAACTCAAACTGGAAATTGGAATATTCACTTGTCTAAATGGCAATTGCAATTTTCCCGCAAATCTTTTTGTTATGAAGTGTGATTGCGATCCGTTGTCTAACAGAACGCGCGCCGAGATTAATTTTCCGTCGTATGATCTGAAATTTACTATTGCTGTAGAAAGCAACGTTTGTGATTTTATAAAGGAACATAAAACTTGGGATCCGCCAGGTGTGCATTTGGGCGCATTATTTGAAATCTCTTGACTATTCAAAATTTCCTGTTTTACGTCGTAATGCAAAAGAGTATCGTGTTTTCTGCCGCACTTCCTACAATTCGATCTCTTGCATTCTTTGTTATGATGGCCCGATTTGAAACAGTTGAAACAAAGGCGATTTTTCTTAATCAATTCTGCTCGATCTCTTACAGTCAATTTCAGGAACGATTCGCATTGATGTAAGAAATGTTTTTCTTGACAAATGGGACAAGTTTCTTCTAGACGCGTGGTACCAAATGCCTGACGTTTTTGAAAGCTATTATTCGAGGAATTTGGGTAATAGGATGATTTAGCATTCAAATTTGTGGCCGTTACTTCTAAGATTTGGCAGTGATCTTCTAAAAATGAGAAAAGCTTATCTAGTTTTGGCATGTTTCGGCCAGTGATCGAACTTTCCCATTCTTTGTGAGTTGTTCTAGTTAATTTGGAAGTTATTATATAAATTAGAATGGTGTCCCAAGCATCTACTGATTCACCCAGCGATTTGAGTGCGCGTAAGTGTGATCTCATTGTATCAATTAATTTTCGTAATTCTAGCGACGACTCTTTTTGTAAGGGTGGCAATTCCATAAATGCCTTCATATGATTTTGTATAATCAGTCGATTGTTTTCATACCGTTCTATTAATGCATCCCATGCTATTTTGTAGTTTTCGTTTGAAAATTCTAGAGCGCTAATAACCCGATGTGCCTCGTTTTTGAAGCATGTAGATATTGTAATTTTTTACTCCCGAAAGATTATTATTATCATGAACTGCCGATTTGAATTGATTACGAAAATCTAACCAATTATGTTGAACATGTTCGTTCAAGGCGGGGAGTATGTCTGCATTCTAAGTTTATTATATACTAGTATTCCCTGTCTAAATCTAAGTAGTCTGATAGTTTTAGTAAATTTGTTAGGAAATAACCAGTTGACTGTTGTACGTTGTCAAAAATAATATAAAGTTCTCAAATCGTATTGTAAATAGCTTGTAAAATAGCTCTTTAGCCCTACACCATTTGCTGAGTAATACATAACAACCAACCCAAAACGAATACGCGGCTTGTGAAGTCAATCCGCGTGGATCAACCGATTTTCTTCGGTGGACATCGAGGAATAGTCGATCCAGCCCAAACACCTATTGAAGTGTTTCGTTTGCTCGATGGAAAAATCGAATTAATTACTAATTCTTGTCCGAATCAATTCGATATTGGGATTAACACGCCTGTTTTTCAGATGATGTGCACTACGTTCCGTAAATTTACGTTTAGTAGGAATATCAGTTCATATCCGATAAGATGAAGCACAATTCCAACAGATGGAACTTCTAAGTTTTCATTATAAATCCAATCTGCCAACTTTTTCAGTCACAAAATGAATCATGGTTGAAATTTGTAATAGTTGCAAACTTCATTACGCATCTGATATATTACACTGACCATTTGCAAGCGTATACCTCCCGTTCTGGTATTAGCAGAGCTAAATTACTCTCTGTCTTTGATCCATAACTCACTTTAAAATCGTATAGCCCCGCTTTGGTTTGATCAAAGCCGAAATGAAAAATAAAATAAAAATTGGAAAAATAATTTCACAGATTTTCGATTACTACTATGAAAATAAACTTATATAAGAGAAAAATATTCTTTTCAATGGCCTAGAATAAAATAATAGCATAACATAACGACGAAGAAATTACTTCACACTCTTCAATATGGATACTTAAAAAACAAATGAAAATCATCATCACTTCAAAATCTTATTTTATCACTACACTCCGATCACAGCCTTTCATCCCGTGACATTCACATCGAAAATCGACCGCATTACAACCAAATATTCTCCCAATTTTCGTAATGATTTTGGATTCCAGACAAACTCGTTACGCCTATAGTGACATAAAAGACCGGATAGAAATAAAAAAAGGCGGCCGACTGCCGCCGGAGGGGCCGGTGGCCCCGACTTGTTTATGTTGGTTTTTATGCGGGACGAGTATTATCGTTGTGGGTTTTCACTGATGAATGTTGAACGGTTGAATAATCAATCAGTTTAGTTTGTTCTCGGATGTAGTTACTTTATTTTCGGTTTCTTCTTCATAGATATGTTGTTGTACAACCCCTAAACAATGCGTTCATTATGTTTAAGATTATGCTTAGTTTGCAATCTAATAATTCCTTTGTCTGCCAACAAAAAGGAAGGATCCTCTACTTCATTCATTTCAACAATTTGTCTGTAACGATGACGTTTCGGGATCTCGTTATTTAAAAACGATGTTATTTTAATAATCATTATTAGTATTATAGGGTATTTTGATCCCTACAAACCGTCTCTTCTGAGTACATCCTTGATCACATCAGTACACTATATCGATTTTTAAATTATTAAAAATTGTACACAATAATTGTGTCGAAATATAATGAAATGTCGTGTATCGTCCACAATTTTTTTTAATACTAAGAAAGTTCCTAGATCACACCTAACCAATTTTGCATGTTTCTTTTCAAAATATGTGTTGTAGAAGGATAGCCTTCTCAAAAGTGTGCTACGTGAACTCCTAAGGGTTCGTTGTTCTGCACAAGGGGTTCGCGACAAGATTTACGCCAAATGGTAACTTGATGAAAGCAGGACACCTACTACTGAATTGGTCGCTCAGAATCAGCAATAATCTAAAAATGGTTCAATGTTACTCCCCAAATTGAGTCAATTTGTAAAACAAAAACAAAGACCACCAGTCACATAGATATAGACATATCACTTTTAGTGCTGTATTTTTACTTTTTATTGAAACAAAAATGATAAAATGTGAATTTATTGGTATAATCCCCAATATATTATTCATTACAAGATGCGTCGTCCACGCATTAGAGCTAGATTAGCGAGCGTCCTCATTGGGTCGCCCACCAATTACTCCTGGCCATCTATCGGCCGTCCACCAAGCTTATTCCAAAACTTAGAACTACATACGTGCACAGTTTATTTGTGTTATTAGTCAGTTCCAGAGAGTAGAGAATAGAATAAAGGGGCAACGCCGTACTAAATTTGTGGACCACCCCAACGTTAGATGGCGTTAATTTACAGTCGGCGATAGAGAAATCTTTCGTTAAATTTTTAGATCATATTTATTTACAACAGGTGGCTAACCGGTTTTTCACATGATTCTGCATTATGTCAGAGAGTCTATTCTCTACTCTCTGATTATGTAGCATAGCAAAACAAGATAGATGGAGATATTTATCGACTGAACCCGATCAGGGTTGTATCTAGGACTCTATAGATCCTATATCGATCCTGCGCAGGTCTTCCTATATAGGCCGCCGCAAGATAGGGGCAATATAGTTCATAGACGGGAAAAACAAGATCAGTTGTCATATATTGGTTCCATATAGATCCGCTGTAGGCCACACCAACATTATTATGGTGCGTCCACATAATGGGCCACTATTAGTGATGGGCCGGCTCGATAATTTTTCGGCTCGAACAACTCCAGCCGAAACCAACATCAGCTCGAGCCGAAACTCGAGCTGGCTCGAGCCGCACGCTCGTACGCGTTGTAGAGTTGTCCTTGATCGCGGATCGAGCTAAGCGAGCCCAACGGATCAAGCCGACGAATACGGACTTGGATCGAGCTTATCGCATCGCGTCAGTGTTCTTGCGTTGCGAGCCCGACTCGACGAATTTGCTCAAGTGTCGAATAAAAAGCGTTTCGACGAAGTCACGTACGAATCGAGCTGGCTCGAGTTGTCGGAAAAAAAGCTCGAGCCGGTTCCGTCAAACTGTGGCTCGAGTTGCTCGAGCTAATCAGCTCGAGCCGCCCATCACTAGCCACTATGCCTTCCAACTAGCAAGGTCGTCGCATTCACGCGTGCTGGGACCCTATGTTTGAGTTCACTCGTAAAATTTCGCATGCGATATACCACTTGCAACGGTGTGAGGGATGTCGTAACTTGATACGAATCGCCAATAATTGAAAGCTAATTCGGTCACGTGATTGTTATAGACCGCGCAAGCGTGACGTCACCACCAACGAAATGTCAAAATCAGTTTCCAAACAAACATTTAATTGCATTGAAAAGCCCATAAGCGATTTTTTGAAAGCGTATATTTCGAAGATTGAGATTCCTATCACTTTGAAAGTTCTTTGATGGTAAGCCCCAGTGTTTCTTCTTTCAATTGGTGTATATATGTAGAAATAATTTCAAAATAAATACTCTTAGGAATTCAACCGAGAACCTAAGTTGTCAGAAATAATTTCATCTACAAGTTGCGGAAGCCGTTATTAAATAATGGATTTTGAGGTTATATGGTTTCTTTCTCATAATAATTAACTTTCTCTCTGTTAATAAAATACTAATATACTTGTTTTCAGATAAGTATGGCTCGTTTAATAAAGTTTAGTGCTATAGTAGACTTTTTCACAGCAGCTGGTGAGAAAAAATTGATCAGCAGAGGTGAGAACACTGTTGAATCCGGACATGTAACAACATTTATATTTGATGCACATACTCGTGCCATAACGGCAAACATATTTGCTTCCATGAAAAACAAAGTTTATAATGTGGAGATAAGTTTATTTCATGTATAATATGAATGTATTATTTCATCAATTATTTCTACTAAAATAAATTGGATTTCCATATTATTCGAAACTTATTCCCTCTTAAGTCCATTAGCTGCAGGTAAAGGATGCAACCCAAACGTGTACTGGAAGCAATAAATATTTTACAACGTTATGAAAATAAAACAACCCAGCAACCTAATCTACCTTAGATTTGGGGAATACCCAAATTATTACTTTGGAATATATTACTTCAATTCAAGTTCATCATCTTAACAACTGTTTTTAAATTGTCATTCCTCAAGTTACTCCTATAAAAACTTATTTAGGCATTAAAATTTAGCAAGAGTACTTCAGAAACATATTTATGTAAAGATGTTCTTTCAAAAACCATTAAACCAATTTTAAATAGAGTACGGCAATTCCTAGGTTCAACATCGCTATCAACCTCATACACATACTGGTTCGTCTTTGCTTAAATCATTCCTGAGCGTACAAAAATACAGATATTTATCTACAAAACTCATATAACCTAAAAAAAAAACAGAAATTTTAAAATACAACCAATTTGGTAACCACAAATGGCTATATAAGTACACCAAATGAAAGCTGGAGCACTTCTGCTTACCATACCAGCATTTTTACTTCAATAAATGTGACTCATTTGAAAATAAGGGCGTTTGAAATTCGTCTTATGGGCTTTTCAATGCAATTTAATGTTTGTTTGGAAACTGCTTTTGACATTTCACGTCTGGTGACGTAAGCACTTGCACGGTCTATTCGGTTCCGATATGTCGGAACTTCCGATTGTTTTTAGACTTCCGATTTCGATTTCGGTTCCGATAACTTCAAATCGGAAGTTGTAACGAAAGTGCGAGCAAAGCTTGATGTAGATTGTATAATGTATACTACCGACTTCAAAACAAATGAGAAATATAATATGTCACTCTGCATTTCAAATGGCCCCATAAATAGGCGGCTATCGTCCCTTATCTTTGTAAGTTTATACGCTGGCATATTTCGAAGACGAGCAGTGCAAAACTTTTGTAAATGAACTTCCGATTTCGCTTCCGATTTCTATAAGTTTCATTTGACACTTCCGATTTCGATTTCGGTTCCGATATACTCACTTCCGTAACATCCCTAGTGCCAATCCCATTCTTCGTAGAAAAAAAAAATGAATCGATTGTGAAGCAGAGATTGAACCATATGTTACAAGCTATTGCCTCAACGGATAACCAGAGTCTTCTAAACTATCATTATGTTAATAACTAATTACCTACTGCCAGTAAAACTGCAACAACACTTGAATAAAATAAAAGTTCTAAAAATAATGCATAATTGTCTTACCCAGGAAGTAATATTGATTGGGGTGGTTTTGATGAATAGTGGTTTTAATTCCCTGAGCGTCTAAATGGCCAAATGCCGAAAAGAACATTTAAGGAAAAGCATCATTTGTGCTGCCGGGATACTTGGCATTTACATTTATGATCCTCATTTGGGAATCACATGCCTATAAATTAAATAACGATATGCCTTTATAATAAATATATTTTTCAATATTTACCAACTGCACATTTATAGAATGGTAATTTTTTCTGTTCACATAGGAACATTCATTATTAGATGGCGCAACAATTGCAACATGGGTGCAATCAATGCATCCAATAACACCCGGAAAATTGAATTTTTCATGAAATCTACAACTTGTTATAACAAATTCTTTTATACATATTAAATACAATTTTAATTTACACAGATCGGTTTTTCACTAATTCCTTCATATTTTTGGGGAAATGGACTCCTCTTGATTCTGCAGGAAGGCTTTTTAATCAAGAATTATCTCGGTCGCGGGTTATAGTAGAAAATGCGTTTGGTATACTAGCAAGTAGGTTCCGAGTACTCAAAACCAAAATTCCCTTGGCCCCGGTGAAAGTGGCACTAATTACAATGTCATGTGTACTGCTACATAATTTTTTTAGGAAAAACAAAACATCTAGAAACATGTATACTCCTTCTGGAACATCGACAAGTAGAACTGGCGACACAGAAAACACTTTTCTTGGTCTTCAGAACATACCCAGAAGGGCGTCAAACGATGCTGTATTAATTAGGCAACGTTTTATGACATATTTTCAACATAGAAGGGATGACGCTTAGGTACATATATTTTAAAATTTTTTTTTTTCGTATTAATATTCATTTTTTGAAATTATTTTTGTTTCATTAATTATTTTCAATTCATAGTATCAAAATTATGAAGATACGAAAATGAAACAATTTTGACAGAAGTCAAAACTGTTTCTTGGTTACAAACCACCAATCATGGCGAAAGGAAACCAGGTGTGTGCACAAATTTTCTCAAAATCGTCCTTATTCGCGCAGTACGAAGATGACGTCACTGGATGCGGTGTTATCACAACTTACGATTCGTTGTGTTATCCAATGATTTTCATTTGTAAACCGCATAGAAAAATCATAGCCGCTTTCGATTTGGTTCAATCCGATACATTACAATCCGACAACGCTGTAGAAATCCCATTTGGCGCTCAGTCATTTGATCTGTTTGAAAAAGCGTTGTTCGTTTCAACGTAATGCATTTCAAAATTCCCGCGTAAATTTGCTAAACGTGTGACGTCAGTTTCGTACGATGTACGACAAAGAACAACCGAATTGTGAGATGGAGAAATGCGCATGCACACACCTGGTTTCCTTTCGTCATGCCACCAATATGAATTCAAAACAATAGTGCATGCAAAACATAAAGGATGTTAAAATAAACTCACTTAATTTTGCCTCCAAATGTTAAGGACAATGGGTTTTCGTCATTCGTAACATCTGGAAACACAGTGGTTGAAAACACGTTTCGGCCCACTGCACCCCTGGCCTCGTCAGTACAACGGAGGTGCAGCTTGTTGCATACGCGTTTCACGTCCGCACGCTCATTCACAACTGTGATAGAAATTTAGATACGAAAATGAAACAATTTTGACAGAAGTCAAAACTGTTTCTTGGTTACAAACCACCAATATGAATTCAAAACAATAGTGCATGCAAAACATAAGTGAGTTTATTTTAACATCCTTTATGTTTTGCATGCACTATTGTTTTGAATTCATATTGGTGGTTTGTAACCAAGAAACAGTTTTGACTTCTGTCAAAATTGTTTCATTTTCGTATCTAAATTTCTATCACAGTTGTGAATGAGCGTGCGGACGTGAAACGCGTATGCAACAAGCTGCACCTCCGTTGTACTGACGAGGCCAGGTGTGCAGTGGGCCGAAACGTGTTTTCAACCACTGTGTTTCCAGATGTTACGAATGACGAAAACCCATTGTCCTTAACATTTGGAGGCAAAATTAAGTGAGTTTATTTTAACATCCTTTATGTTTTGCATGCACTATTGTTTTAAAATTATGAAGTATGCTTTTTTTAGCGAATTGTACTTAGTACTGTTGGTATGCTGCTTTTACCATTCTTTAATCATTGACGCATAAATATGTTTTTTTTATCGGATTGCTAATTGACTTCAACAACTGTCCATGATATTTTCTTAATAATAATATTGTACTTCTTATCCAAATGTAAGTGTAATAGTCAGTCGATTGTGAAACACACAATTCTGTTTCGTAGAAAATAAATACTTAATCTTACTGCTAATATACTGTATGTGTTCATCCCATCTCACGTTGCTATAAAAAAAAACCAGAAATTACCAATAATGTAACCTATTCAATATTTTATTTACTTGTACTATGGAACAAGGAACAGGCTCTAGGTAAATTCCGATAATTATATAACTAGTCCCATTCATATTTGATGATAATTTATGTTTTTTCAAGAAAGTATCTGCATATGAAATAATGTTTTCCTTAAACACATCATTGTCATGTTTTATGAAAAAACAACATCCCAAGATTTTTTTTTGTTGGAACTTCTACATAAAGTGTCATAATATCTAACTATGCCTATTTTCTTTAGCCATTGTAGTTTTCGAAAAAATATATAATGGATGTTATTGTAAGAAAGACTTTTCAATATTTTCGAACATCTCCATTATTTATTGTGTACTTCAGGGACGGCTCGTCAGGGTCGGCCGGGCCGACCCAAAAATAGTCGAAGAATAGAATACAAATATTGGAACAATATTCATTGAAATTATATGTGAATTTTCAATTTCGATATCGATACTTTGAGGAATTCCATCGATATCTTATATAAAATTCCTTAAAATATAAAATTATAATTTATCTCGATTAGCAGTATACCCCGATTTATTTGTTTTCATTCCGCACGCCGCGCCTTTACAAAGTATTCATTCATTTTCATATCACTGGGTAGGCCAGCCGATCGAGAACTTCCAGTTATGGTACTATGCAGCACCTACGACTCACGCTCGTGTAACGTTGCAATACCCGGAACGTCGGTCGCTTCTTGATACATGCAAGGTCGGCCCGACGTGCTTGAGCCGACCTCACCACATAGAAAGACAATTTGCGTATCGTTTAATTGTAATTTTGTGAATTACTGATCAAAATTTTCAAAAATAGAGAAGAATCACTTATTCATTTCCCCTATTTTCATTAACTAATTTCTAGTTTCGCAGGAATTAAGAAAACATGGAAATTACTGAAATGAAATTTATTATATAAGGATAATTTCGAATTATTGAAAAAACATGTTACAGGAAAAAGGAATCGTCGAATGATCGAATAATCGGTTCGTTTAGATACGAAATTTGTCCTACGTCGTCGACCGTTGTAATATGATCCATATTGCCACGGATTTCAATATTTGTTATATCTAGGATTTGGAATAACCATCAGGGAGCAACATTTGCATTCGTGGAGATTTTCGTTGGAGAACAACGACGGTTCTCCGTTCCGTGATCTTCCAAAATATTTTCTTTTAGAACAAGGTACACGTGATTCACAAGTTTTGTTTGCTTTAATTAGGTTTTTTCTTAATTGTACCTATAATATTCGTGCGATGGCGAATTTAAGTGAGGTAATATTGAATAATGATGACTTGGTAAGTTTCTTACAAGATAATCAATTTTCTTCATTTTCTTATGATGACAAAAAAATGGTACAAAAATTACCAATTCCTAAACCACCTATGCCAAATCTCGTCCAGCATACATCGAATCATAATCGCGCTTTTTCTACAACTATTTATAAAAAATTCATTTGGCTAACCGGAAGCCAAACTAAAAAAAAAGTTTTCTGTTGGTACTGCTTGTTATTTTCGTATCAAAAAAGCCGTTTCAGTTCAACTGGATACGATACCTTGAAAGAAATTCATCGCGCTTCGGGTAAACATGAAATTTCTAAAGAACATATTCATTCGACCCTAAAATTTAAATTATTCGGGAAACAAAATATAGTGAATTCGTTGGACACTGCTCATCGCGAATTTATAAACAATTATAACGTTAAGGTTAAAGAAAATCGTAAAATGAATTTGGTTAATATGATCATCTTTCTCTCGATGCAAGTACTTGCATTTCGAGGAAACGACGGAAGTGTCGATTCGAACAATCAAGGTAATTTTAAAGAGCTTGCTAAATTCGCCGCTACTTTGGACGGAGATTTCAGAAAATTTATAGATCCTTCCGTGTCATCCGTGTTCTGTGGTTTATCTAAAACCATACAAAATGATCTAATTGATTCGGTAACCAAAATTGTGAGAAATAAAATTCATGATGAAATTAATAGTGCCCATAAATAGTCCGGGTCCGGCCGACCCACACGTAAAGAGCACGAGCCGTCCCTGGTGTACTTCGGTACTGTTTAATATTATGAATTCAATTGATCGATGTAGAAGTATCTAAGTTTTTCATACATTTTTCATGACGCATTCACAGTTATGTCTTCTTGTTAATCAGAATAATTAAATAATAATTTTGTTATAAAAAACAAATATCTTGAAATTTTGCACCATGTCTTTTCGAAATTAAAACGGAAATATAAAACGTGCAAATGAAAATGTGGCACAATCTAAAAATAAAAAATAAATAGCATAACATTTAGAAGAATAGACTTTTTTGAGAATAATAATTGAACGAGGAGAAGTTATGAAAAACCGCATGAAATAGAATATAATTAATAATATATATGTACATAAATTATTTATCTTGTAACAAGTGGTACATCGCAAATCGGGAATGATGAGCTCTTTCGGGATTTTGTGGGAATGGTTCGGGATTTAGTGTCAGGTTTCTGGATGTTGCTGGGGCGGTGGAAAATGTCCGGGAAGAAAGGGGGTTCTGGCAAATATCTACTGATGGGGTCAAATCCTGAAGGGTCGAGCAGGGCCGGATCTACAATCTTTAGCAGGGGGGGGGGCAAAGTACTCATGTGCCGCCCCCCGCCTCTTAGAGAAAAAGTCGGGTTGATTCAGGGCGGGTAATTATACAGGGTAATTATACAGGCCTATTTCATTCTATCACTATCCCCGAAACTGAATCAGATACGTTCCATAATGTTTAGAGGGGGACACATTTTGAAATACACTTGAGTCTGAGAAAAGCAACCCCTAACGAGGGGGGCCTCAACCACATGATTTTGAATAGGTAATAGGGTTGAATGATATATCATTTTGAAGATCTTGTAACTCTCTTTTCAATAATGTATATTTTGATTTCCTGAAATCAAAATTGTTTGAATAAAACGAATTTTCTGCATGGTGTACTCATTTTGAAATCGAGCGAAAACATTCAAAGCCATCCAGATCAAATGTTTGAATTATCCTCAATTCATTCCCATACAATAAAACAAACGCGATCCACATTTTGCATACTTTTTCTTTTGCTGGAAAACCTTGTGAACCATATGATATTCCTATTGTTGAACTTCGTCTGAATTTATTAAGGACAACTTCGGTATCTTTTCCTTGCCAGGTGGGTACTAAATTTGGTCTTCAGCAATACTGCTTAAGTGAGTGAGAATAGTTTGTTCAATTCAAAAACGAGTAGAACTAATCGAGTTGTATTTTGCAAGAAATAATGCAAGATTTTTCAAGGAAAATAATCCGAGACATTCTGTTGCTTGTGGATAAGTTTCCAGAAACTCGTTCAGTTCAGAGTAAAAAGCACCAACCAGAAAGAGTAGTCAACAATGAAGCTACTGAAATTGCTGATTTGGGACAAGTAGCTTTTTAATGCTAATCACTTAGTCCATGAGAAAAATATGTGCTGCTTCTGGAGTGAGCCAATCATCAGTTTCAAGGACTCTCCACGAATTCAAGTTTCGTCTTTACAAAATACATTTTGTGCAGGAATTGAACGATGATGATCCAGATAGACGTCTTCAATTCTGTGAACAAATGACAGATCGTCTGAATCTCAACCCACAACTTCTTAACAGCATTTGTTTTTCGGATGAGTGTACAGTCTCGTTCAATGGTTATGTGAACCGTCACACTGTCGGTACTGGAGTGAAGTTAATCCTTATTTGATTGGGGAAGGACATTCTCAACTCCCAGAAAAACTGAATGTTTGGGCTGGAATTCTTGGAGATCATATTATCGGTCCACTTCTTCTTCCGCAAATCTTGAATAGTAAAGTTTATCAGGAATTTCTTTAAAACTTAATCTACTCAAGAATTTTGGAAATAATCCAAAATGAGGAGAAGCTGATTGAAGAAGAAGGATTCTTTAAACAAGATGAAGCACCTGCTCATTATTAAGCACCTGCTCATTATTCAGCACCAGTTCGATTCTTCCTAAACGAATATGTTCCAGAGCGTTGAATTGGCCACAGAGGTCCAATAGAATGGCCTGCACGGTCTCCGGATTTGACACTTCTTGATTTTTTCCTATAGTGACACTTGAAATATGAAGTGTTTCAAACTGAGCTAAATAGCTTAAACGACTTGCAGTAGAGAGGTATCGCAAAGTGTAATCAGTTGACACACCAGAAGTCTTTCGAGATATTCCCAGATTGATTGAATCGTGTTTGTTTTATTGTATGGTACTGAATTGAGAACAATTCGAACATTTGATTTGAATAGCTTTGAATTTCATTGCTCCATTCCGAGAAAAGAACATGATAAAGAAAATCCGTTTTATTCCAACATTTTCCATTTAAGGAAATCAACATTCACATTATTGAGAAGACAATTCTGAGATCTTCAAAATGATGTCACTCGATCCCTATTACCTATTCAAAATAATGCGGTTGAGGCGCCCCCTCGTTAGGGGTTGCTTTTCTCAGACTCAAGTGTATTTCAAAATGTGTCCCCCTCCAAACAGTATTGAATTCCGGTGATAGTGATAGAATGAGAAATATCAAGAGTGGCTAATTTTCATTAAATCACACTGTATATATCTAACAATTGATTCATGGCAGATAATCACTTCTTAATGAAGCCAGAATTATAATAGTGAACATAGTAAGTGATAATATTCTTCTTTCGCAAAAACATTCGGGATTCGTATTAAAACATCGTCCTAGAATATAGGAAGCATTGTTCCTGTAAAATATACCATACATTCGCTTCATCGAAATGAAATTAATCGCTATGAGGACGTACCGACGCGAGGCTGTGTTAAATCAAAATATTTGGCCAAAGCATGGAACAAATATTCAAAGGAATATTATTCGACGGAATGAGTTGTCAATCATCATTAGTGAAGTGAAGAGAGAATCTATAATAATATTTATTTTGATGTCAGAGTGACACGTTGTCAACTTAAACAGCTGGTCCATTGCCGCCCCCTATATCTTAGCGCCCAGGACAAATGCCCCCGCATGCCCCCCCATAGATCCGGCTCTGGGGTCGGGTTGGTTTGTGTTTGAAGTCTCCTTTTTCTTCGTAGCAAATCATTTATTTCGTCCATGATATCTTCCGCTTCGTCTTCCGAAAATTTCCTCAATTTGAGAGATATCATCTTCCCAAAAAGATCATATATGTCGTCTTTCTTTTTTTGTTGTTCTAAAACGCCCTGAAGGGTTTCGAAAGCATTTTCACATTTTTCCTCACATCCTTCACTTCTGAAACCGTTCGACGACGTTTCCGTGTTGAAGTGTTTTCTTCATCGTCTCCTGCATTTTCCATGGGCATTGACATCTACAACAATAAAGACCTGAATCTTGTCTGAAATGTGACCTTTACAAAATGCAGAAAACATTTATATAAAAACTGTTGTATTGATGAATGTTGTCTTCAAGTTTAACTTACTTCTTCTTCAGTATTCAGTATACTTCGACATTCGTATACATCTTTCAAAAATTCTTCTAGTACATTAAAGTAGGGCCATATGGGGTGATATATGTCGTCCGTACCGGCACCAGACCTTATAGATATCTTCTTCTTCTTCAGATTATTGCGAAAAGCTGTCATAAGTGACTTTTTTTGAATTCTTCTATTGATATTTGCATCACCCAAGCGTCAGAAACCTGACAACCGATTAATAAAAAATTATACACATTTGGAAAATAGGTTCAAATATGTTATATTAATAATATGTAATATATAATATCTTGAAATGAAAAACTCGGAAAATAAGTCACGTCGGGACCGGGAATCGAACCCGGACCTCCAGCTTTACGCGCTGTTGCTCTACCACTAAGCTACCCCGATTATGGCTATGACTTATTTTTCGTTTTTCCCGAGATGATAAAGGGTCATCTGGGAAAAAATAAAAAATAAGTCATAGTCAGGCTAGCTTAGTGGTAGAGCAACAGCGCGTAAAGTTGAGGTCCGGGTTCGATTCCCGGTCCCGTCATGACTAATTTTCCGAGTTTTTCTTATCTACCCTATCACCGGATTGGTGAAAAAACACCTTCCATCTAATGTCTTGAAAATATACATACAAAATATATGTTGACGATAATAAAAATTCCTACAATTATTTGAATGAGATTGAACAATTCTGTATATTAAATATATTTATATTCATTTTTCGTAAAACAAAACATGACGAAGCTAGACAACCAATTCAAATAATTATCAATAATATGATTGCATGCAGAATACACATATTACGTTATTGAATGAATAATTATGTTCAACATGCTTATTATTCGAATCATCGTTCGTACCTTATTTTTGTCCTTGTGGTCCTTATGCTTAGGGTTCCAAATGATGCTCTCCGTTCGAAAATTTTCAATGAATTCCATGGTTCTTTCTGTAGTCCAAACACGCGACATTTCTTTCTGTTTCGTGGACACTTTCATGAAGTCGTTCAGAATGACACTGAATTGTGCCAGGCAAAGTTTTGGTTTTTATTATAGACCGCGCAAGTGCTTACGTCACCAGACGTGAAATGTCAAAAGCAGTTTCCAAACAAACATTAAATTGCATTGAAAAGCCCATAAGACGAATTTCAAACGCCCTTATTTTCAAATGAGTCACATTTATTGAAGTAAAAATGCTGGTATGGTAAGCAGAAGTGCTGCAGCTTTCATTTGGTGTACTTATATAGCCATTTGTGGTTACCAAATTGGTTGTATTTTAAAATTTCTGTTTTTTTTTTAGGTTATATGAGTTTCGTAAATAAATTTCCGTATTTGGGTGAAGTGCAGTATACCGGCTGCTGAATTTCGACCTAAACATATTTACGGCTGTCAGAATAATAGTAGAGGAACACATATGTAAAATTCTAAGTGTCGGAAGTGAATATTTACGGAGATATTATTATTTAAAATTTGCATTAAAACATACACAAAATTGACGGCATCCATAACTGCGCATGCGTGTATTCTGCCGTTTAGCCGAGTGGAATAGATGTCAAGGATCGGCAACCCACAACGTGCTTCAATCCGCCAGTGGCGGCTCGACCGTCGGATTGGTTTTGTTTGTAGAGAAAATGAATAAGGCAAATTTTGGTCTTCGCGTGTAATGAAAATGTTATCAGTCAATCCGGTTCTTATTTCTAATTACAAAACTATCACGATCTTTTTGAATGCCTCCCTTATGAAAGTTACGTTTCTTTAAAAGTTTGCATATCGATTAGAAAGGTGGATCCGATGGAAGCTCTGCTAGACGCAGTTCGATGCCAGTATGGCGACTATCGAATTGCTGTTTAATAAGGTAAACTGTCCTTTTTAGGCGAAGGCCTAATGATAACTGACC